>PVJX010001162.1:0-165575 GCA_004027295.1 Dolichotis patagonum | reverse complement strand
TATTGTGAAGACAACGAGATATACAATGTTGCCTGTTACTGTTGTCCTGGTGACCTGCTGTGATATTCTGTGCCAATTTCACTATACTGTCTCAATTGGCTTTATTCCATCCTGGTTTTTTTGTAACTGTTTGCAGCCTCACTGTGTGTTCACTTTGTATGCCTTAATTTTGTAACATGAACAGCTATTTCTGGGAGGACAGTATGTGGTTTGTCAACTAGTGATTTATGGGTTTTTTGAGGTTTTGTATTGTTTCTACCCTTTTTTCTGTATTGCTTTTTTTTTTCTCTTTAAATAAAATTAAAAAAAAAAAAAAGAAGTAATCTGACCAGGGAGCAGGAAGAAACCACACTTACAAAAGGAGGCTTTGGAGCCAGACAGTTCTGGGTTCTAATCAAAGCTCTGAAGTTTATTATTTATTTAGCGCTGTCCAAGTTACTCTATCTTTTTAAACCTCTGTCTGCCAAACAGAAGAATGATTGTCTCCATTTTATATCAACCTTGTAATCATTAAAAGTATCTGGGGTATGCATAGTGCTGAAAAATTTAAACTCTACTCTTTTCTAAAGTTACCAACACTATTATTGCCATTGTTTCATATATACAGCTTAGCAAGAATGTCGGCACTGAGCTGTAGGATTCATTACAATTCCTCTTTCCACGATATATAAAATGTTTGCATGTTTAACACTGCTGAAATGTAGAAAGAGACTTCATATTTAGAAAGTTCTTAACTGAGCTGTCGTTGTCTTTATCACTTTGAGTAAGTTATAGTCCACGTGTCCTGATTATATACAAGGCATAAAAATGTCCTTTCCAGGCCCCCCTTATACCGTATAAATACAAAACAGAAAAAAGTATCATTTGGCTTTTGTGAATCTGTGTAGTACGAATCAATTGAAAAAGAAAACAGGGACATTATCCAAATAATTCAGAAAGCAAACAACAGGCTAGAAATCAGTTAAAAGAAAAATTTTATTGAATTATATTTTCTCTAATGAGGCTTAGCATGGAGCTGTTTAATTTAACAATTTCTTACAGTTGTGTCACCTTTCTATGCCTCCTTATCTCAGTTTTCCTTGCTTTTGTAAAATTTCATGTTTGCATAAGCAGGTCTCTAAAATATGGAAATCTTGTTTATAGACTGGGATTTATAAAGAAATACCTGTGATAATGCTCACAGTCACAGATCATTAGAAACAAAAAAACCCTCTGGCTTGCTACAAATTGGAATACCTAATCTTACCCTCCAAAGAAAGGTGCATGTTTTTATGCTTTTTATTGCAGTCTGGATTTATGGACTGTTTTGGATTCTCACACTTCTGTAGTCATTTGCATAGTACAGAAAACATATTACATAACAATCCAGTCAGCCTAAATCATAGGCAGTTCTTTTCAATCAGGCCACTGCAGCTCTGTGTTGCTCAGTTCAACTCCCTGTCTCCCACTGCTCAAATGTTGCCATGGTGACCAATTTTTGTCATGTACATTCCCAGGTCCCATGCGGCCCCCTTATTCATAGAACTTTGCACCGGCGCAAGGACCGCTAGCTGTTATCTTATTATTTAATCTTCCCTTAGTAATACATATCACCTTGAAGCCACATAGGTGAATCTTAGTAACCTGACTATAAAACGATGGCTTACATAAATAAGAAAACAAATCTGGATTAAATAAAATGACTATGGCAATCACAAATAAATCAGAAAATTTAAGTTGCTCATAAGCAGGTGCTCTACATGAATTTACTCCTTTATCTTCTGGCTGTAACAGCACCGAGATTATTGGAAAATCAAATGAAATGAGATTGCAAAACTGTTAAGCTGGATTGGATAAAGCATGTTGCAATCCATCTGATTACAAAGCTCTCCATTGTTATGACAGCTAAAAAAGAAACACAAATTATCTGTATATTGAAGGAAGAAGCTGAGAGATATAAAGACATCCTAATTTATCCATATGCCTAAAAAGACAATGTCATATGGATAAACTAAATGTCACCTTCTTTCCCTTTTTAAATATTGCACGCTGAACATCTTTTGCATAAAAACACAACCTTAAAAAAATCACAAGAAACCAGATCAAAGACGTAAATAGAACAAAATATGCACAAGAGATCTCATCCAAGATCAAAGATGTGAGTGTAATTGCCATGAATAAGAAGTGCAGCGCGCACCAGAACAGAATGTCTTCAGCGCACAGCAAATTCTACCCAAAAAAGAAAAAAGAAGAAAAGGAGAAGAAAAAAAAAAAAAAAAGACCAGGAAATCAAGCTTAGCAAAAAGCAAGTAAAATGTCTTTATTTTCTTCTTTGCAGTAAGCAAAATTTTTATGTCATTCCATTGCAATGACCAAATATGGGACAATGCTTACCAGCTCTGAAGGAGACGAGCGTGTGAGCACATTTGCATTGTGTGGGCTAAATGTCCTTTATGTTTATTTGTTTTTCTTGCAATAATCCATCCCCAAAACTTTAATCTTTCAGAATGTTTCTCTGTAAATCAATGTAGTTATAGTTTTCAAGGGTGTGAAATATTGAAGGAGCATTTGCAAAAGTAGATTTTGCTTGTTAAAATGAAGTAATTGAATTAATGCATATGAGGAAGAGGAAAAAAAAGAAGGAATTCCCTTTATTAAATATTTATCACTGGATCCTGGGGTGGGTGCTTCTCAGCAAATCATCCTTAGAGATGAGATGTTGATTGAAGTGAATAATAAGTAGTACTCTGTGCATTAAATAAGGATTGTTGATTCTTTGAGGAAAAAAAAGTTCTTAGGATTCTTAGACACTGCTGTTTTATAGTTCCTTAGTGCATGTGCTTAGTTTTAAGTAATTGCATCTTTTAAAACTGTGCCTAAGTATATGATCACGTACAACTTGCATCACATTCAAGTCAGTGAACCTAACTCTCTCATGCTACTCTCTAAACAGAATGCCAGAGAGAAAATGAAGGAGACAACTCACAAAACAGAGAGAAACACAGGAGAGTCGATGGTCATCACAAATGTAAGCTTGAGCCTGCAGAAAGGGCAGAAACAGCAAATTAATAATCCATGATTCGGTTTAGCCTTCCAGGGAAAGACAAATTTATGATTCATGGTACAGTTTGATCAGATATTAGTGCTGAAGGTAAATTTTCTGAACTTGATTCTTCAAAGCAAAAATATTTGGAGAATCTAAACAATGTGCTTTCAAATGATATTTAGACTTCGTTATATACAATGGAGTGTGCATAATTGTTTTTTGCCCTTGGAATATAGGTACTTAAACCGCAAATAATTTTATAGAGAAACAATACACATTTGTGACAATCTACTCCTATAAGATTAATGTCACCAACAAGTGCATCTAGTTTAATTTTGAATCTGTTTCTTATATTGTGGTATTATTGTGGGGAAAACAGCATTTTCATATCATTATAGATCCCAAGAACTTTACATATTTAATAAACTAGTTTCCTGATCTCACCTCCCTTGAAAGCAAAATGTAGGCTTTACCGACGTGAATCAAAACAATATTCAAAGACAAAGGTTCCTCACCACAGCAATTTCCCTTGCAGTGTAAAAGCTGAAGAAAACAGGCTAGTGACTGTGTGTAGGAGAGGAGTGCAAAATGTCACAGGCAATCCACTAGGATGGCAAAAAGGAGCCCTGAAAGACCCTCAGGCCTGCGCCTTTTTAGCAATAGGAACTGCGTGACAGTGGATTTGCCCAGAGACAGGAAGTCACCGTCCAGTGCAGCATTCTTCTACTATTGGTTAGCAGAATAAGCATGGGCTGTTGGGAAAACTGCTGGGAAAAAAAAGAGGTAGAATAAGAAAAGAAATAAACACTCTCCATCACCAAAAAGACCAGTGTTGTCCTGGCAGTGACGGTAGAACTGTGGAGACTGTCATCTTTTTTTTTTTTTCTTTTTTGTACTGGGGGATTAAACTCATGACCTCACGCTTGCCAGGCAGGTGCTTAAGCCACTGAGCTAAATCCTCAGCCCAAGACTGTCATCTTCATAAGCCAAAGAAATGAGAGACTGGTCAAGTGGAGTCACATTGCTCTCTTACACTAGAAGAGTGTTTTTCCAGCTAGGGACAATTGTCCCTGTGCCACCTGGGGACGTGTGAAAAATAGCTGGTGACATTTTGGATGCCACAACTGGGGAAAGAGAGCTGCTCTAGGTGGAGACCAGGAAAGCGCTCTCCATGTAGTAATACGCAATATGCAGGCCAGGCCTCTCCACCTCCAAGAAAGAATTTCCCAACCCGAAATGTCAACGACGCCGAAGTTAAGAAGCCTCAGAGGGTTTGGAGAGTCCCTTCAATCTTGCTGCCATGTATCCTTTGGTTTCTTAAGAGTATTTTTATCAAAAGGTAAAGTTTGTCCTTTCTTAAGGATAATCAAGTCACAATTTTGCTGCAGTAACAACAATGTATCTCTAGTAACGATGCTTAAGATGCCTCTAGTTCATGTACTGGAAACTTTGAAGTTATAAATATGCAACTTGATTTTTAGACTCACAATTTAGTGACTGGGCTAAAACCCAAACATTTTGTGGGACTGAATTAATGCTGTACACCATTGTTTCACGTCTGCATTTCCATCAAAAATGGGGTTCTGGTGTTCAGAAAAGGGGTGGCAACTCCACAAACCGTACTCTTACATTTCTTTGCTTGGGGACTTTTTGAAAGCCATGTATTTTACAGATAGAATTTTTACTTTACAAATTATTTAATTTTTGGACAAATTCTGCCTTTCTTTTTTAAAGGTAATGTTCAGTCATCTTTGAACTTCATTATCTACTGCAACATAAAGGTAGACTGAGGATTTTCTCAGAAAGTTTAAATATGTTTCTTGAAATCAGAAACCTGCTGTGAGCCAGGTGTGGTGACGCATGCCTGTAAACCCAGCACTCAAGAGGCTGAGACAGGAAGATCACTGTGTTGTGAGCTCAAGGCCAGCCTGAACTACATAGTGAGACCTTGTATCAGAAAGAAAAAACAAGAGGCTGGGGATTTAGCTCAGCAACATAAGTGCCTGCTTGGCAAGCGCAAGGTTGTGAGTTCAATCCCTGGTACCACAAATAAATAAATAAAAATTTAAAAATAAAGAAAAAAAATGAAAACAAGAAACTTGCTATGGCAAAAAGTTCCCCCAAAATGTCCTTTTTCCAGCCTTTTCAACTGATAAACTCCTCCTGCTTCAGAATTCCACGATTTACAATTGACAGGAAGGAGGCAGTTGAGTCCGCTTATGTGGCTTAAAGTGGCTTCTCACTAGAACTGGACACGCTCTTTTAGATGCTTCTAAATTCAGTGAGAGGACTGCACTAGAGGCTGTCACTGCCACCAAAGCCAGCCTTGATCCACACACTGGACACAGTGACAGAGCCATGCACTGTCAAGTCATTTAGTGACATGCAAAGTAATAAAGGCAGGTTTTATTTATCTCTAAGAATTCTACTTAAAACAGATCAGGCATTGCTTTTCTTGAAAATTCTTTTCCTATATTATCAAGCTACCTTGAAACATGAGGCTGCGTTTCTTCAGTAAAATCCTGATTCCTAGATTTTCGCCCAGTCATTCAAGCATATGAGCAGTGTATCTGTGGATTAATGTACTTACATAGAAAATAGAATCTGGTCCAGTTACTTCTGAATGGGGAAGTATGATCTATAGACATATGAAGTCAGACTTCTAAAATATCCTAACCCTAAGAATTACCTGGATTGCTCAGATAAGAAAAGAGTTTGTTTGGCTCAACCAAAAACTATGTGGAAGAGGAATAGAACTGTATTTTTAAATATCATCCAGCAATTCATAGGTTTGGTGATTTGGGAAATAAGTGTAGTCATTTGGGAGAAGGCCTATGCACGTGGTAACTGGAATGGACACCTTTTTTATTTTTGCTATCAGAGATTGAACTCATGACCTCATGGACACCATTTTAAACTTAACTAATTTGGTATCTATCCTTCGGGTTTGGTGATATATGCAGAGCATATACAAAAATTTTTAGTACATAGTAAATGTTTAATAAAGTGTCAGCGCTCCTTGTCCTGCCCAGTGTTAATGCTGGTTGTCACCTCAGCAGGTCAAACTTCAAACATCGTTGGCTCTTCTGAGAGACTGGACAGAGCCTCATTTTTATGATGTCCCTGGCTGCTTTTGTCTTCCTGCTCAGGTATTTGTCCAGGTTCTCAGCCCTTTTTCATTAACTTCCCCATTTTGATTGCTTTCTTATCTCCTCTATTAACTGAGTGCTCTTCCTGATACCGACTTTCTCCAAGAGTCTTTTCATTCCTTATCTATGCACGCAAGTCGCCCTCTCTCAGGAATTTCAACATTCCACTGATAAGCATCGAGGTATGCACCTCAATCCTACCTTGTGAACTCCATTTACTAGGGGTCTCAAACTAATTCTTTAAAACTAGTCAGAGCTTTCCAGGGCCTTGCGTGCTCTTCACTCTTCCAGGCCTGTTGCCTCAGTTCACTGACGTTTACCCATTGCCTTGAAACCTTCCTCTGCAGTGGTCAAGCCGCCCATGTGATGCACGCACCATGCAGCCTGTGTTGACCTGGGAGTCGGTGGGTGGGTAGCACATTGTTTTTTCTGTCATTTAGAAGAAAATCGCTACGCTGATTCACCGATGTATCTGTAACTGTCCCTTATGCTCTGCAACAGCATAATGCTTGGAAAAATTATAAGAAAGGAACAGGAAAGGCTGTGTACAAGCAATCTGCTCCTCTGCACATTACTCACCATTGCAGCTTTTCCTAAGTAAAAAACACTGGCTTCATAAATCAGACCTGCAATATCTATGCCACTGAGCTAAAGTCAGACAGAAGAAGCTGTAATGTTGGGCCCCTATCGGCTGGTGCATGTTTATTTTCTGTACCTTATATGCATTCCTGTTCTGTCAAGCTATAACTTGCAATTAAGAAATTACTTCATGATTTGTTAGGAATTCACACATTCATTCAGACAGCTTAATTCACAAAATCAGTATTATTGTCTTTATAAAGATTGCTTTAACTCCAAAATAGGTAGATGAAAACAATCACCTTTATTTGATCTACTGATTCAGTCCTTTTAGATCTTAACAAAATGTACCAGAGACACCTCTGGAAATTCCTAAATGGCCAGGATAGTTTTCATCGCTCTCTTGAAAGAGGTTAAAGCGCCCAGAGCCATAATTTCAAGACTTAATTGAATGCTAGTAATTCAACCATATGCAGAATCCCAGAAGAATGGCAAAGTCCTCTGCAGACTTCGCACAATGGGAATGCGTGGGCAGATGCCATCTGCGGCTCAGGGGTGGGGAAACAAAAAGACATTTGAGGAAGAGGGATTTCTTACAGATATGATATAATGGGGGAGAGCTGAAACTCATCCATCATGTGGGTGACATGCATCACACCCAACAACAGCCAGAAGCCATGAGATGTCACCTACCGCCTGCGGCGTGTCAGGCCTTCTGGCATCAGCACTTTTGTGCATCCGGCCACCTCCCCTTTGTGGCCCACTCTGCTGCACCCCACGGGGAGGCCCGAGAATGCCTCTGCCTACCCCGCCCGCAACATTTGCTAATGCCGGCTTTATTATCACACACCCCCAACGGGACCCTGGAGACATTCATCCGGTGACACGGAGTGACAGTCAGCGCTAAACAAGGATGCCAACGCCACCAGATGTTGCTGGATCTCGTAAATTGGGTTAAGGCAAACTCAGGGTTCCAAGAGGTCAGAACAAAGCGGGCGACGTGAGGGCACACGGCCTCTCAGACACTCTCCTGTGGACAGCTGCTGGGGACAGAGACGTGGCCAGGGCTTCTGTCCCCTTCCCTTCAGCTTTCCTTTAAGTAATCATCTCAAAAAATAGAAGACAGATTCGGTTAAGATGAGCCAGAAGAAAATACACGAGCGATGTGCTTACATTACTATTATCATCCCACTGTTGATATCCAAGTATTGTTTGCTTTCAGAATGCCACGGGGCACGTACACACACACTCACACACATACACACTTAACGGCAGGGTGGTTATAATTACGATTCTATCATATTCTGTTGCTTTAACCTCCAAATAAGGTTTATTTCTTACCTCACTTCTGTAGGATTCCAAGATCTCCAAGGGCAGCCAGCAGCATGGAGAGTATTTCTTCTTCCGTTTTCACAGGACGTACTACAAGATTAAACATTCCTTAGTTGCTGGTTGATTGATCATTTTATTTTAACAGGTTTTTGTTGGGATTTTTGCCCTTTGAAATATTCCCAAAGGCCATAGGAAAAGACCACTTAAAAAGTGAGAAAACTAACATTAGAAATTATAGGTTTGGCCCATGTTGCAAAAATATAAAGCTAAATAGTTGGATTGTACTACTTGCATTGAGGATATTACACACTTAATATTTCTAGGCTTTTTCGGAATTTGTTGTTGTTGTTATTGTTGTTTGGTACCGGGGCTTGAACTCATGACCTTGTGCTTGCCAGGCCGGCACTTGTGCTGCTGAGCTAAATCCTGAGCTCAGAATAATTTTCTTAGTTAAATTTTAGAAGTTGCACCAAGGTTTTATGTTCCAGGCTTATTTATAACCAAAGTATAAATAATACACTTACAGGAATATCTGGGAATATGAGTTACTAATTCATAGGAATCCAAGAAATTTACATATAAAGAATATTTCTCCAGTGCAATAACTTGACTGATTGCAAAATAATCAGAACTCTTGTTGACCAAATGAGTCATAGTGTTTGAAAATAACCCTACAAAAATACCAACAGTGTCCTGAAATCAGAGCTTCAAGATTAACTGAGATAGTTCATGTTATATCATTATGGTGTACTGTGCTCCTAGCTATTGCAATATGCTTTATATTTGTTCACATTAACCATTTTTTCCTTCATCTTAACTATTTTTATATCTTCTCGGAATTCGCAAATTTTAACCACATAGAAAAGGAGTTAACTTACATTGTGGTAATGTTATTGAATCAATTTCTGAATATATTGTCCTATCTGAGTTTTATATGTTGATACAATGTTAATTTTGTATTACACTGTGAAGCAGTTTTTATTGGGAGCATTGGTACAGTAAATAGTCTTCGTGCATGTCATGTATACAAATGGCAGAGGTTAATGACCTAGTAGAAACAAGTTCTTACTCTGATGGAAAGTTCATGTTTATTTATAATTTACAAGTTATGAACTATAATGTGAATTGGGAAGATAACAAAATAAAGTCAAGTATAAGATTATTAGCAATACTTAAGACTAAGTTGTTAAGATTCAATAAAAATAGTATATCTCACCTGATTCTTAAACTTTAAGTAAACAAAATATACGACCATAAAGAGATTAAAAGTATTCAGTTTTTCCTATCAACAAAGTTGTTGTGTTTGAATTAAACTTAATTTAAATAGCTAGATTAAAGGCTGGAGAGAGATTACATTCAAATAAATTAATTTGTACTTTAAATGTCTGTTCCTTTTTAATCGGGCACTTAACGATTGACATTCTAACTTTCATGAATAAAGTTTTATTTTAACCCAGCATAAATATATATGTGGAACTGTAACATGTGCATTGCATATATAAACAGTGAGGACACCCCAGTGATTATGTTGTATATCGACATTTACCACCTCTTCCAATGTCCTTCTCTAATATCCTGTTCCTTTCTTATTGATTACTTATGCTATTTGCTCATTGCTTGGTTGCTACCTGCCCACACTGGACAAGGACTTTGTAGCATTCCCAAACAAAACTCAACACACTGCCCATACTCAAAAACATACAAACAAAAATAAATGCAAGTGCATGTTTGAATATATATGCAACGTACCTATCCCTATGCAGAAAGATAGAAAAAGAACCCTAGAAGCCTTTAACTATGTATAATTATGATCTTTTAATATCAATTACATGAATACACTTCACTCACTTTCCATGGACTATCTTAAGATACATGGTACTAGTAATTTTTTTTCAGTGAATCATTTTCAATAAGTACCTTTTCTTTGTTTTTATAAGTGGTTTGTCATAGAGCAACTCAAAAGGCAATGTGACAAGATAGTTAAGATAGTTATACAGCTAGTTGCTCTTAGTTCATCAAGAAGAAGGGTTTGTGCTAATATTGTTTGGACAAGATTTCATGCCTGGATCTTGTACTCTGAAAACACTAAGAAGATAAGAATATGCAACGTATTAATTATTACTAGTCTTCTATGAGCCTGGTTTGAAATACTATTTTATTGTTATTTTTTTCTCTTTAAAATAAAAGAGGCAATGTGAACAAAGGTTATAGATAAAGAATAATAAAACTTCATGTTTAAAATTTCTGAAATCCTCAATGTATTATTCATGATTTGGAAAAAGAAGGAGGCCTATAAAAATCAGTTAAATGAAAACCAGTGCAGCATGTTTTATTCAACACTTAGATTTTCTAGTTTTGTTTTGTTCTGGTTTTTTGAGACCAAGTCTTACTGTGTGATTCAGGCTAGCCTTGAAATGACGGTGAAGCCCAGGTTGGCCTCAAATTTACAGTCCTCCTCCTGCCTCAGTCTCTCTTATGTTAGGTTTACAAGGATAAGCCATTATGCCCAGCTTAATTATCTGAATTTTATATAAAGTTTCTTTGCCAAAAAGTAGGTACTATCGATTCTCACATTAAATTTGTTGAAGGTAAGTAACTACAGTGGTGTAAGAGGAGCTATTCGGGATCAAAGAGTAGTACATACACCGTTTTAAAAAGTTTCATTGAATGTGTGTGGTTTTGTATAATTTAGAAAAATTAACGATAATCTAACATTTATGTATTTAGTAAGCAGCTCTGATTCTAATCAGCTTTAAGTGCATAGACAGATAGAAATGTTGATTACAAAAAATAACAGAAAGTAAATTCCATGAGAAGTTTTAGTTGTTGAAAACATCTTTTCTCTGGGGAGGCGAGATTGTACTTTAGACAAGCTAAACATACTAGATGACTTCATAGACTTAAAATCCACTTTTCTTACAAATTGTCTAAGAAATCCCCTTTTAGTTGCACTTACTTATGACTACTACAGTCCTCTGGCTTCAACTTCCAAACAACTGACTCAGGCAATTGGCGAAAGACCAATTTTATTCAGTCTCACACCCACAGATAATGTGCTTAAAAATTGCGCACAGTGTCATTCTAGAATTCTTTCTTTGAGAGAAGACCAAAAAAGCACATTTTCTTTCCAAGCCCTGGCCTTTCTTTAAACAAAACTGCATATATATTTTGCAATAATTAATGTGCATTCCCAGTACAAAAGGCATACGGAGCAAAGTCCCTTCCCCTTAGAAAGCATCTAGGGTTCTGAGTCCCCTTTCACCAAAAAGTAAATCTGTGGACTGTGTTTTCTGTTCTGTCTGACTTTTAGGGCTCATTGGGAAGAGCATTAAGAGGGCAATGTTCATCCCAGTTACTCAATCTTCTTGGTGCAAAGATCAAATCAAGACACTGGGGTTTTCCCTGGGAACCCAGACTTTGCTGTCTATCAGGGTTTCCCATCTGCTTGCCTTTTCTAAAACTTGCTCTGTTATTTCATATCTGAAAAAGGCAAAGTCTGCCTTTTTAATTGGCCTTGCTATTTTCCAGGTGTCCTCATCCTCCTCCAACCTTCAGGGTCAAAGTCCCTCCCCCACCACGTAACCCAGCCTCCATCTGCTCGCCATGCTGTACTCATTGTTTAACTATCTGAGATCTCCTGGCGACCCCATCACCTGCACCGCCTCCGCCACACACAGAGACCTGGCTGTCATCCACACGTCACCCTTGCCCACGGTTTCTTTCACACAGACCACTCAGCCTTTCCTCCTCCAACTTCCTTCTTTCCAGAATCTACAGACCCAACCTGACTTCCTTCCCTTCTCCTCAGCACGCTCCCTCTGACACTTCCATGGTGATTTTTCTTTTTCGGTTTGAATTGTGTTTAGTCCAGAGCCCTGCACTATGGCTGCTGCTGCTCCTTTTCCTTCTTCTCCCCCTCCTTCTAAACTCTCACTTCAAATATTCCATTATTATTGCTTCTTTACAAAACTAAAGCAAAGTCTTCACATCTCCATAGTCTGTTCTTACCTGTCTCTGCAATTTTGATTCCGCACTACGTAGACCCGGAATACTTGGATATTTCTACCTGGTTGTCCTATTCTATCTCAGTCTGCTTTGTTTATTTATTTATTTATTTTTTCTTTCACTGGTGTTTCTCAGAGGCTGATTTTGCAAGTATGACTCCCCAAAAGCCCCACACCCACCCCTGGGGACTTGCGGCAGTCTGCGTCCCCTGGGAAATGCTGCTACTGTCATCCAGTGGGCAGGGGCTGCTGCTAATCCTGCCAGGCACAGGGCAGCTGCCATCATGGAGAACTCTCTGATCCAAGATGCCAGTAATGCCCAGGCTGAGACTCTGCCATCATCCAACTGCCACCGAAATGTCTCCATCTGTCCCCTAGTCACTTAGGCACAAAGTCCTAGATCAAATCTGGAGTCATTATCCTTCTTTTCTGTTTTCCCCATTTCTCCCACTCTATCAGTATCCAGTGTCACACTTCAATCTTTGCTTTGGAAATGTCTGTTCCTCAGTTATTTGATTCAGACTGTTTGCTATTGTTACATACATTCACCTGCATGAAAAAGTTTTAGCTGGGAATTTAGCTCAGTGGCATAAGCACCTGCCTGGCAAGCACAAGGTCATGAGTTCAATCCCCAGGACCAAAAACAAAAACAACAACAAAAAGAAATTTTAGCTTAACTAGCTATTCCCAATAGCTCAAGTTTCTTTTCCTTCCTGTACTTACACTCATACAAAATCAAACTTCTCATCAAAATCTTTCAATAGTAGCTTTCTGAAGACTCCTAATTTTAGGATTGCTTGACAGTTGGGCCCTTGCCAACACCTTTCTTTTTGTCCCTTGCATGATCTTTCTGTCCCAGGCAAGCTGGTTTACCCATTCCTTTGTTTTAAATGTGATAGTCTTAAGAAATAATTTCACAGGGGCTGGGGATTTAGCTCAGCGGCATAAGCGCCTGCCTTGTAAGCAGGCAGTCGTGAGTTCGATCCCTGGTACTGATAAAAAAAAAAAATTTCTTAAAAAGAAATAATTTCACTGTATTGTTAGTTCTACTAGCTATACTATTAACAAAGTTTGATTCATCTTTTTGAAGGTTTTTGAAGGTTCTGTCCTTGATACCTTACAATACACACCTGAAGATTCTGGAGCCAAGTTAACTGGACATAGTAGTTGGTTCTACTACTTAATTATCTTGAGCAAGGTACTTTATGATTCCACTTAGAAAATAGCCTAAAAATCATACTTACCTCCCAGTGTTTCTATGCAACTTACAGTAGTTCCCAATACATAATAAGTACAAGGTAAGTAGGCTATTATTCCACATCATGTTCTATTATGATTTTCTATATAAATTCACACTGGAAGACCATATACTGATGTATAGTGTTAATAAGGCTGTTATATCTATTGATCTGGTTGCCAAAATAATGTATCTTTGAATGCATGCCTATTTGATCTGAATGTTCTCAGAACGTACCATCCACTACACTTTTTAGTAAATGTATTATTATATTTTTCCTGAGAGACCTAACAAGCTTCTGGAAACCTAAAAGTATCTACATGATACAAGCTCTCACTCTACTCACTATTCCCACATCATGTTGCCAGGGTTATCAAGTTTCTGAAGTTCAGTATTCAACTTGTTCACTATTAATTACAATGTGGCTCTGATCTACTTGGGGAAAACTGCAAGAAGCAATTAAGAGCAAACCAGAACCAAGAATAAAGGACAGGCTTTCTTTCTCCTTTTTATCTTTTCCCCGAATTTCAGTGTTTTTCACTATGGCTCCCCATGGATGGGTTGAAAGCTAGAACAATTCATAAGTAATTCATTTCGAAGTAGTAGTGGGGGGAGGTAGAAAGGAACTGATTTCTCCAAACTGTGCCTTTTCTACAGAGTTACTTCTGTCTCACTGTTCTTTCTCCTTTCCCCTGGGTGGTCTCTCTCCCCTTAAGTGATGGTAAGAACAAGGAAAACAATGTGAATATGTAACTACATAACTTCATGGTCTATTGAATGGGCTCCAGATAACCATTTTCCTTTATAACTCGGATTCTTTGCTTTTGTGATCTCCTCTGTACCCAATTCTCCCCAACTCTTCTCTCAGCCACCACTCTCTTAAGTGGAGCTAGTAGGACGAGTGAGGATCTGCCTGTAATTACCACTTAATTCATTTGCATGTGGATGTTCTCATTATAATGTCATTAGCATGTGGAGGGAGTCGGGTTGCTGGGGCAACCAGGAGTGGGGCAGGTGCAGTTCAGCCTCGGTTGGATTCTCTGCCCTGTTTGGTCAAACTCCACCTGTATTCCTGGCTCTTATCACTCTTGTGGCTGCCAGACTGAAAATATGCCATGGTGTTACACTCTTTCTTTCGGCTGTGTCTCCAAAATTTCTGGGTAACCTGTATGACACAGCCTTATTTTACTAATAACCCTTTTTATTTTAACTAGTCCTGTTCAGAGGCTTTAGCTTCTGGTTCGTGCCATCCAATATGGTAACCAGTTACCACAGGTGGTTACTGAGCTCTCAAAATGGGATTAGTCTGGATTAAGATGTACTAGAAGTATGAGGCACACAAAAACGGCTTCACAGGCTTCATACGAAGCAAAGAATATAAAATATCCCTTAAGTAATTTTATTAAGTCTATGCTGAAATGATAATAATATTCCAGATGTATGCTGTTAAATAAAATATATCCCTAAAGTTAATTTCACCTGGTTCGATTTACTATTTAACCATGGCTGCTAAAACACTTATGCATATGGCTTACAGCTATGTCCCATGCTATAGTTTCATATGTGGCATTCCCCTAGGTAATGGGTTCTTCCAAACCTTCCCTCGAATAAGTACTGCCTTTCAAATCTTCATTGACATTTTCAGTGGCTGTCATCCTATGCAGAATTTCCACATCTAATTTTTTTCTGAACTCTCCAGCAATTTGTTCTCTTTTGCCACCCTTCCATAAATGCTTCTGGAGTCTAAGGAATACTACTTTCCTGTCAGTGCAGGATTTCCCCTTGTTCGGAAATGCTGGTAAATGGTTAACTGGATCCTTCTCGGAAAGCACTACATAACAGACTAGCAGATGCAGAAAAATTCAAATTCCAAAGAAGTTTTTTTCCACATATTGACAACAAATCTGCACCCTTATAGAGCTACAGACTGACCTCAGTTCTACCCTTGGAATGCAACAGAGGACAGTCGCTCGCTTGCAAGGACAGCCGTCCATGACTTCAGGACAGCCTGCTGGTCTGCAAAGCTGAGCTTCTCTTTGTTAACAAGACTCATTTCCCTCAGTCTCTCAGAAGACCTGGCCTCAGGCAGTTGCCTTCCCCCAGATTTTTGTCATTTATCACTGTCCCAGTAAAAATGTGAACCCCAGAAGTGACACCCACCCCCAATGTGACGGGGCGTCTTGTGCAGGGTATCTCTCCTCTCTTCATCTGGATATTATAATTTCACTGATTTAGCCTAATGCTGTATTTCTGTGGTCATATGTTCAATTTTCTTCTTGAGTTTCCATTTAATAAATATATTTTTAACATGAATTGATATAAAATAATACCTTATTCATCATGGACCTATGTAACTGATCTTTTAAATGTCTAAATCTAACATTTTTAAAAAACTCTTTAGAACTTCAGCTCTGAGTTTATTCTTCTGTTCCACTGCAGCAAGATGGTTTTCACTCTGGTTCTTGCTTGATGAAGTAACTGGTCTTTTATCAGTTGTGTGCCATTCAGAGATACAAGAAAATTACTTCTGATTATCATCTTAATCAATGATATACATGGGAAACTAGACAGTGACATATGGTCTGTTAGGCATGAAACACCTGGTCAGTGCATTTCTAAACTTAAGATAGACTATGGTGTTATCTAAGTATTCTACCAGAAATGACAACAGTCAACAACTCTTTATTGGGTGCATATTTTATATACTGGGTGCATATCGGGGGTGAGAAATAGTCTGTGGACTGTGGCATAACTTGAATTTGGTAAAGTAATTCTGATGGCTAGTATTCACTTCTCCTTTTTCTTCATGTTCCCAAGCTGTCTGTTTAACAATCTGTTGGAATTGTGAGAACATTTTGCCAGAGATCATCATTAATTTTATTGGTGGATAATTTCTGGAATCTAACCTTTTCACATTTTAAATAACGAGATGCCATTTGTCACTTGCCAATTTTCTCATCTCCCTTTCATTCTCAGGGTGAGTTAAGGACTGTCAACCATGATCTCACAATTGCACTTGGAAGTTCTTTTATTTCCTTTAGAGAAAGATGGACAGCACTTAGAGACGCAGAATTATTTAAAGTTGTTTTCCATTTTCTTCTTTTCCCCTCCCAATCATTGTAGAGAAATTGTGTCTGCCTTGTTCACAAACATAGCCTGGCATAACCCCAGGCTGATAATTTATTGTTTCTGTTTCAATCTTCTTTTCCTTCTTTTCTTTTTCTAGTTTGAAAATTCATCTTTTCATCTCAGAGAAAAAGAAGAAAACTAAAGTTATGTAGTTCTCCTGACTGATCATTCCTGTTATTCATATAAAGCATCTTTTCCTAGCCATGATCAAAACTTCTGTGTATTAATTTTCTGAAGACAAAAGTTTCATCTAGTCTTATATTCATAATCTTAATCACAAAAATGAAACTAGATTTCAGGAAATTGTTTTGATTTCTACACCTGTTTAGAGGATTAGATAGATTATTTGGGGGCATTGTTTAGTTGGGTTTTTTTTTACTGTCTTGCTATGTTTCTAACTTACAAAAATGTCATCATACAATAAAAAAGGTACATAGCTGTCATCAGATTTGCCACACAACCAATTCACTGAATTTCTGATTCCTTCCTACCTTTTTTCTTTCTTCCTTTTTTCCTCCCTCCTTCCTTTGTTTCCTTCCTCTGCTTTCTTACCTTTTTTCCCTTTATTTCCAGCTTTTAGAGAAGCATATATTTTGATCTTAACATATTTTGTCAAATGAACTAATAAAACATTGTGAAAATCATTCACCCAATTTCTCTGATTTTCTGAATTGTTACCCATAGCGCATATATGCATTTACCAAAATGGTTGATAATAGTTATGTAGTTCTAATGGTTTGTGGTCATACCTTGGAATATTTTATATAGCAGTGCTATCAGGTCTCAGAGGAAAAGATCTAAATAGACCATTTGAAGAAGTGGATGATAAATTGTTGCTACCTATGTTGCCAAAAGTTAAGTGATTATATATAATTGGGTGAATCTTGAAAGGTGCTGTAAGCTATGAGTTTAGTGTTCTGCATTTATAAATGTTACATCCACACTTAAATTGTATCTGCTCATGTAATGAGAAGGCAAACTGTGAAAGAGTAATTTGACTAATTCAGTCAAAATTATCATATCAATCATTGGGATATTTCAGAGAAAAGTTTTAAGTGCCTGAATTATTACAATAATTACTTCATTGCTCCATTCCTGTTACACTGTGCATATGAAGAGATAATCTGATAGACTATTTTATTCTTTTTAGAAAAAGACAGTCTTTTAAAATTGGGAACCACCCAAAATAGTCTCTGAAAACCTTTCACAGTTCGCATCTGGCTTCCCTTGATAAATATTATCTTCTCATTTTTCTAGTAATTTTTCCAAAACAAAGAGCATTTTTCCCCAAGTTATTTGTCAGTATAATGCAAATTAAAAACCGAAGCATAATATTGTAGGCTCTTTTCTTACACTACTGCGAAACAGCCTTGAATTGAATTGAATCATACTGGCTTTCTTACTTAACTCAGTTAAAACTGGTAAACACAAAAGAAGCTAGAGATTGAAGGTAATTTTATTCATGTCTCAGATATACAATAACCTCAAATTATTTTGCTTGATTTGTTTTTCCACCAATAATTTAGTTTAATTTATCTTTATACGAAAACTGAATAGGTTATCAAAGTATTGAAATAGATCATTCTTTTAGGAAACCTGTGACTCTGAGATTGCATTTATTTCTTCTTTTTAACCCTATGAAAAATTTTTGTTATGAACCTGCAAAAGGATTTTCAAGCAAAAGCTAGCAATGGATTGACTAATTAAAAATGCATCCATCTGTTGGCTTGCTTGTTGCCTTAGAATTTGAAACACACAGTGAGTTGTTTTATTTATGAAGCCCCTCTTCCTGTGAAAGTTATGAATTGATAAACTTGCATTCGTAAACACAATAAAGGTTAACATTATAACAAAAGTTAAATATATAGAGCATTTTCTGTGTTTTTAATAGGTTTCAGTTTCAAAACAAGTAATCTTGGGAAGCAATATAGGATTCAACTATTCTCCTTACAGAATTTTTTCAGAAAATAAGGGGTTTACAAAAACATCAAGTTGTTTACAACCCATTTGATTTTTGCTTTGTTTATGAATAGTAGATAATGACTTTGAAGTGGCTAAATATGAAACTTTATTTTACACAGGGGGAAAAATGTGGAAAATTCTAGAAAAGGGTTACATTATTTTAGAACGTGTTTATATCTAGACATCCCCCCAAAGTCATGGGCTCAGAGGTAGGTACTTTGAAAGGTAGTTGAGTCAGGGGCACTGCTGCTGGTTGGCGCTGGGAGGCGGGGTCTGTTAGGAAAAGGAGGGATGCTGAGAAAGTGAACTGGAGATTCTATCTTCCTCCCTGGCTCTACCCTTTCCTCTCTGCTTTTGGGGTGCCATGACATGAGTCACTTTTTCTCCGATAGGTCCTTCTGCTGTGCCACCTCGTCTTGGAGCTAGTGGACTATGGACTGAAAACATGAACCAAGATAAACTCCTTTAGTTTGCAGATGTTGAGTATTTAGTTCCAGTCATTGCTGGAACTAAAGAAAGTGGCTCACACAGAGCTGATGAGGGCAGTCAAGATGATATGGTTTGAGGGGCTGGGGACTTAGCTCAGCGGCATAAGTGCCTGCCTTGCAAGCATGCAGTCATGAGTTCGATCCCTGGTACCAAAAAAAAAAGATGACATGGTGTGGAAGCTGAGATTTACTGAGTTGCAACTGCCTGTCCAACATCAAGCAACCCAGGGTCCAAAGATCTTGCATTCTAATGCAGCATGCCTTTCATGACTTAACTGTGTTTTTGTAGTGCCCTGCATTAAAGTGTTTGATTTCTGCACTCTGCTTTGCTACATTAGAAGCAGAATATACTTTCCATTAATTAAGAGTGTTTTAGCTGTGCTTAAGAGACAGCGATTTGAGTGATACTTGCACTGGAAAGTGAATGCTAGTTATAGAAGAAAGAAGTTGAGGCTCACATGTGTGACAACCATGTGATAAACGCAGATTGTATGCATGTGTATGTGTGCACACACACATACATAGACACACAGATTTGCATGCACAAATTCTGCAATAGATGAAGCTTATCATTTAAAATATCTAAGTATAAAGACAGATTAATATCTGCAAAAGACAGCACTTCAGGAGATGATGCCCTATTGAATAACAGTGCGTCCATTTCTGAATTTAAGACTGAGGACATCACAGAAAAAAGAGAATCTCTGCAGACTGTTGGAGGGGCTATGAATCAGTGCAGCCACTATAGAAAACTGTGCAAAAGTTCCTCATAAAACTAAAAAATAGTATTAATATGCAATCCAGCAATCCTACTTCTGGGTCTGTAGACCCCAAAATTTGAAACACATTTGTTAAAGAGATGTTTGCAATCCCACATTTATTATGGAACTAGTTACTAATAGGGTTTTCTGGAGCAATAGAGAAGCAAAAGGAAAGAAAAAATGACCCTTACTGAGGACATGGAAAGGAGTACACAACTCATGAGGTTGGACACTTCTCCTCTGCCTGAGACAAACGGGGCGAGAGGTTTTATCAACTGCGTGGAAGCATCACTTGGGGCAGGCATTCATGGTGCTCGAGGAACTGATTGGAATTCTCTTCACCTGCACGCAGCACAGGAAAGAAGAAGCTGTAATCAGGGCTGAAGGGAAAGAAGGAGGAAGTGGTCATCACTTTGGCCTTCCACCACATTAGACGACCGCCATAATGTCCAGCAATTTACATGAGGGCAAAAACCTGTCAGCTAATAGTCAAGTCATGGAATCAACCTATGTATCAACCAAGGAATGAATGAATAAAGAAATGTGGTGTAATGTGCATGGTGGAATACTACTCAGTCTTTAAAAAACATTGTTCTGCTCCTTGGTGGGGAAGGAGGAAATAGTATCGGTATCTAAATTATGCAGTCAGACAGGGCTGGACTCTTGAGAGGTCAATGCAGAGGACAGCTGTGGCTGGAGAAGTATTTACTGACCTCCAGACTTCAGGAAAAAGAGGAACTACTCACCCATACACTTTCTCTAAGTTTGAACAGCAGTGATTGATATTTTAAGTAGGCATCAGTCACCTTGGGGTAGAGTACCAAACTTCCTTACCCACTCTTCCAAGAAAATTCTTTTCCATCTCCGTGGACTTGCTTCCCCATTTGATCCTCACTTAATCAATATTATTTAAGATACTACACTTGTTGTAAACTTACTGGTTAACCGTAGTTTTACGCCACTTCACACTTATCCTATGATTTTTCAGTTGGATCAATATCGCCTAAGCAATGGTACTTGTAGTCTTATCAACTGATTATAGTTCTGACCCACCTTAAACCCACTTCACCTCACGGCTTTGCTCCATAAACACCCTTGAGCGGTAGGGTTGGTGGGTAACACACTTTCCAGGCCCCCTTCTGTTTCTCTTAGAAGCTTCCTTCCCCCCAATAAATTCTCTGTACTCTTAAAAATAAAACAAAACAAAATAAAATAAGGGAAGATCAATTAAATTTAAAAAGAATGTTCTGTCATTTGTAACAACATGCACGGAATTGGAGAGTAGTGTGCTAAGTGAAATAATTCAGATATAAAGAGAATAATTTCCTGTATTTTCACTTCTAGGAGAGATCTAAAAACAATTTAGTTCATAGCAAGCAAAAATACAACGTTGATTATACAGACTAGGACATTCAAGGAATAGGGACATGATAAAGAGTGCAAATATCTCAGACAGGAGGGATAGTTTTTTTTTAGATATAGTGCACAAGGTTGTGAATACAGTTAGTTATGATTTGTTGTACATTTCACGGTTTTTAAGGAGCAAATTTCAAATATTCTCATCAGAAAAACATAATAAATATTTGAGAAATAAGTATGTTAATGAGCTCAATTTAACTATTCCACATTGTATTCGTAAGTCTTAACTATACAGCGCAATTTAAAACAAATTTTTTACTAGCATTATCTGTGTCCCTGCTCACTGAACAGCTAGTGTAGGAAGAAGTGTAGGAATATTAACAGTCAGCAGTCACTTTGCATCAGACCTTGTGTTTCAGGTTATATAGAGAGTATCTCACGTGACTCTTGTAACAATCTAGATGTAGCCACTATCAATGGCTCCATTTAATAGATGAAGAAACGCACTCCTACGTAGGCATACATTTTCCTTCTGAAAGGTGAAACATGCAAAAAGAATGATTATGCATGCAATGAGGACTGTCCGAGTTCAGATAAACTTCAATTTAAGTCCTCAGGTGGGGCCACTTAAATGACTCCTTCCTCTGTGGTAGCTGTCAAGCATGCAATTTAAGTTCGGGTCTCAAAAAATTAAAAATTGCATGTCATGCACAATCAAGATTATCTCAAATGATCAAACCTGCCAACATTGAATCTGTATTTGAAAATATTATGATATATGCATAAAGAGATACACTTTTGTAGAAAAACTTAATTCTGACAGTAAATTTTTAAATGTCAGAGTAGAAGGCAAATATGGTGATGCGCACCTGTAATCCCAGCCTTCTGGGAGGCTGAGCCAGGGGTATCACAGTTTCTAACTTAACCATCAGAGAGAACCTGTCTCAAAATTAAAAGGACCGGTGATAAAAATCCAAACAAAGGCCCTGGGTTTAGTACTGCCAAAAATAAAAATTAAAAAAAAAAAAAGATGTCTAACTTTTAAAGAGGGAGAACCGAGGTAATTTAAAGGAACTAGCTTCTCCCCACCTTGCTTTAATCACCAACGCGAATCTTCTGAATCACCTGGCTCTTACAAAGTTGCTAAAGATCCGCTCTGCTATTTGCATTTGTTTGGGGTTTTATTTCCTTCCTTTCTTTGTTGAAGGCAAAGGAACAGCTAGAAGAAGCAACAAATGTCCGTGGCTTTGGGGGAATCTGCAGGCTCCTCAAACCCTAAAGTGACCGCAGGAGTAGTGGGAAGAGTAATGAGCTACTCTGTCTACAAAGGTGGGCACATTTGTCCAATTTGGTACAACACAAGGCTGGTCGCTTGGCGTGGTGGACAGCGAGTCCCTGTGTGAAATTTTGCATGTGTTCCCCAAATGGCCATAATGAAGAGGTTCCATAAGGAAAGTCAGGGCAAATCCTATGTGATCACAGGAAGCAAGTAAATCTCCCAAAGTCTGGGGCAATTTTTCACCATCATCTGGTGTTTTGTTTTGTTTTGCATACATTACTAACAATATGATTCTTTGCAAATCCATATGTGGAGAAATACCCCTCCAAGCACAATGAGACTACCTTCTGAAATTTATTTTTCTGTGATTATTTCCCAAATTAAACAGCCTCAATGTATGTGAAAAAATGCATGTTTCCTAGGGTGAAGAACGAATTAAAGAGAACTTCAATAATATAAAAGATCAATAACTTATTTTGAGTTTAAAGAAGCAATCTTATTCAGGTAGTGATTTTTAAAGTAGTTTACTTTTTCTTTTATCTATCAACTATCCTTTTTCTCCCATATAAATTGCTTTTATTCTAGATTAGGAGGTAGAAAGCATTACATGGAAGACATTTTTTAAAAATTAATGAACCTCAGTGGCTTACAAAGAATATTTCAGCATTTTTATGATTTGTGCCAATGTTTGCACACATGTGTGGTATTTGTACAGATAATCTCCAGGCATACTTTGTATTGAAATGCACCAAGTTAACCCAAATTGTATTCTAAAGACAAATTTTATTGTTGGCATCATTTTACTAAGACAATTTCCTAAAAGCCTACTTCCTTCCATAACCAACTGGAATTTATTAGGAGTTTCAAAGCTTTAAAATGTTAATTCTGAGTATTACTTCATTCATTCTCACCAATTTCAGCATTGTGAAAATCAATCAACTGTCAAAAAAGTTGAACTCTAAATGATACTAGACTTAAATTAACAAGCATGCATGTTTTATCAGAACATGAGCAAAACATTACAGAATTATAAATAGGCAAATTATTTTTGAAGAAGAACCTACATAAATTGAGCACAATGACTAATATGACTTTATTTTTTAAAGCTTAAATCTTTACAACTTTACAACTCTTGCATCATTCATGTGTATAGTAAGTTCTCCAGAATTCTTTGCATTTCTTAGACATTTACTATTTTTATGCCAAGTATCAAAAAGAAGCACTGTTCTTGAAGATCAACCAGTGTTCAGGGAAAAAAATAAAATCAGAAGATTATTTTCTCGGTAATTATTAGCTTTCCACTCTCACAAGTTTAAGGTACTGGTAAACCAAACGTTCCCCAAACATTCCCCATGGATTTGCCAAGCATCTGTGTTAACATCCTAAATAAGCTCCCAGGTTAGAAAGGTATTTGCTCAGGTTTATTGGTTACACTTTTGCTCCTGAACAATCACTGCTCGCCTTCTGCTTGGCTAGATGAGAGATCCGGTTGTAATAAGGAACACCAGACAGTAAATGAGACAATTTGGTATAGGGAGACAGACCGCAATGAGCAAATTTATAAACTTCACAATTTCTTATTTATACCTTCCTAGGTTCTGGAGAACAAAAAATAGAACTAGAAGCAATAAAAATAAAATGTGTTTCTACCTAATGTAAAAAGCAAACTTTCATATATCACCTTGTTAACCTGCATTAGCTCTAAGTGACGTATACCTTGACTGAGGTAGAAAACATCTTTCAAAACAGCGAGGTCAAAATTAAAGCGTTTAATTTTAGAAGCTAGCTGGGCTCCTGGTGATTGTTACTGTAAACCTGGAACACTTTGCCTAAAGCTGCTAACTGTAGCTGCTCAGGAATATGAAGCCAACTTTAAGCGACTCTATCATCGTAATGCAGATAGGACCAAATATAAACAAAGTAATTAAAATAAGGCCTGCATCTCAGCTCAGGCTGTTTTTCTAGAGATCAAAAACTAATTTGTTCTAATGATCTATCTGATTGTTCAGGGAAGTAATCTACTGTACAAATAGAGATATCTCACTGGTGTGGCTTCCTGTTATAAAAATTACCCTCCTTCCCATATTAAGACATTAAATCATACGGAATGAATTCCATACAGAATCTTCTGCAGAACATTCCTCCAGCTACTTTCCAATTAACAAAAGCAAAGGTTCCCAAGTAATTTTAGGAAGAAATGTTAGTACTTACAGGTCAGCAAGGAATGAGTGAATCCAAGAAAGGGAAGGCTAGACACATCTGATCACTCACACTAGAGAGAAATTAGGCCTTTCTTGGGCACCAATCCCTGTTAAAGTACAGAAGGGTGCTTTATTCTCTGCCTCCACAGGTCTTGGAATGCTTGACTTCCCAGGGTGATTTTACATTACAGTGGTGCTGGCCTGCAGATGTGGGGGCCTGGTGTATATGTTTGCATTTTTTGTGTGTGTTTGGGAAAGTGGTTTCTGAAGGAGCCACGCACCAAAGCCCTCCCACCAATAGTCGCCCACCCCCAGCTTTGGAAGAAGGCCTGTGTTCCCTCACCACCCCCTCCACCTCCTTCCATCTAAGTGTAGTGCTGGGCCTTGGAAGGCCTTGGCACACAAAGCTTCTATCCAAGGATGTCACTTGACTGACAGCAAAAAGGTTTCAGGGAGATGGACAGCTGTGTGTAGGTGGACATGGCAAAACCAGAGCTGAGTAGGTTAAACCAGAAGACAGCAAAAGGAAGGTTCTAAATCCCAGGCCTTTGCAGATGGAGAGCTAAGCTGCATTGATCATCGCCATGAGGCGTGCCTGTGGATAGCAGCTTTAAAGCCAGATCATCTTACTTGTAATCTAAATCGGGTTTTTAAAACAAGTACCCAAGTTATATATAGATGGGTATCTATAATGTATAAACGTAATGGAAAATGACGCAAGAAGTGTCATTGCTAAAGAAAGATGTCAATGGGAAGACCCAAAACGCTCGGAATTTTCTCATTCCCTCTACAGTTTGCCCTAATTTCTGCCTTTCCAGTGATCTGTGCATTGCCAATCTAGTTCACTGGGTAACGTCACCTGCTAAGCAGTAGGGACACAGCTAGTTACTTATCAAAGTGTTTTAAGTTGCAACAATCCCAGTGAAAACTATAAAAGTTTCAAATGAGAGAGTAATGAGACACACAGAGGAAATGGTCCCAGCTTTACCGAGCCGCAGTAAACTGACCATTTAATGGCACAGACTTGATTAATTTCCTGCCAATGTTCAATTACCTCTGATAGGTGTTTAATGTAATACAAATAGGCAGGTTGTAGCTGCACGGATGGGACTGAACTCTTAAAGTGAATGCACATTGGAATCCCTCTCACCGTCTCCTGTACATGGTTTAGTTGTTTGGTTTTAGTTCAAGGCTGTAAGAGATAAAGGTACGAGGAACTTCACAAGTGGTTACATCCCACTTGTCAATCCTGAATGCCAAAGTGAGGTGTTCAATCTGAGACAAAAAATCCTGTAATATAAATAATGCACAAATACTTTCTAGGGGAGAAAGATTTATCCTAAATGGAGACTGGTCGTGTCAAAATTAGCAATGGTGAAGGGTATTCTTCTTTTAAAGTTTTTTGTTTGCTTGCTTCTTAAGAGAGAACTAAAAATTTTAGTCATAGATGGTATGGGGACACTATTCTCTGTATTTCAGCGTCTAATTTTTAACTCCTTCATCCTCCAGCAAAAGCAGAACCTGGGGTGCAGACACACGCAGAGCTGAATACGAAGAAAAACAAATGGTCCAACTGATACACTTTAAATGTCAGTTGGAGCCAAATGATCCGTTACTAACTGAATTTCTCTTTACCTCCCTACTTCAAATAACTCATTGTTTGCCCGAATTAAGCCAGTTTATTTGTGCAGACATAGTCAAGGCCTCAGAGAAAGTGATTCTATGTATCACGGAGTGTAAAGTGGGCTGATCAGCACATTTTAAAGTTGTATGGTGGGTGTGTGCTTGTCCAAGGGTGCCTGGGTTAAGATTTCTATGAATTCGTCATTGTTTTTAAACTCTGTAAGTCCAGAAAGTCCCTGAAATAATGCCAATTCTAAGCAAACTAAGTTTATAAATTTCACTTCTGCGTTTCTTCCCATAAGGACCTGATTTACGCACAAGCAAGTTTCATAAGATTTCATTACTTTATGAAGAGTTTAAATAGCATATAACTCAGGAGAAAATAATTGTGTTTCTTAGAGTTTTTACTGTTTCTGAAACATTTAATCCTTTTAAGTAAATGGTCAAAAGCAAAATCCTGTGCAAGGAAAATGCTTTTCTTATTTACAAGCTGATTGGGTGAAAGAAATAAAATATAAATAAATATAATTTCAAAGGTGGTATTTCCTCCAGAATACTTATAAAATTCCATTATCTAAGCAAGCATTTAAGGGATTTATATTGTACATGAGGAAGTATATTATCTGTCATTTATGTTATCTTTAGAATATTCAGAGCTCTTTTGAAAATACAAAATAAATGTTTGGAATATAAGTGCTCTGTAAATCCTTTCAACTAGTAGGGGAAAGACAAGTTAGGTTTCCAAATTTATATCCTCATTACATACTACGTCACAAATTATGTTCATGGCCATATTACTTTCTTACAGAATTTCATTGCAATTATACATTGTTTTTCAGAAAGAGAAAAGGAGGAGGTTTATGGCAGTATTTCTATGAGTTGGTGCTTTGACCAGATAATTATTTCTGCCTTAAAAGTGGCTTAGAAATTGTGTCAGCTTTACGTTATTCACATATATATTATCATTAGTTTTTCATCATAAAGCAACCATAATTTCAAAAGCTCTTTTAATAACCATAAATCAATATAGCTATTAAGTATTAAAGTAGTAATAGCTGAAATATTTAATTTGTTACTTGTTGCTTTACATTCATGTTTTGAGTTAGACTGAGTGAATTCCACGTCATGAATGTTGTATTCACAGTCCAAGGAAGAGATATTTTAAGGACGATGGGTTTTTTTTGTTTTTTTTTTTACTCCTGGGGCATAACTTTCATGCCTAAAACACAGAGCAGTTCTCACTTTTAACTCATGTTTGCAATGCGATGCAACCCAAAATAGATGCAGAGTGTGTCTTCCAAATTCTCCTCCATGAAGACGCACTGAAAGGGCCAGACTTCCTCAGTGCGGGACTTAGTGTCTTGGTACATGGCGTTTCTCTTTCCACCTTCTCCTATGTCTCCAGCACGAGAAAACCTTCCCAGTGACTCTCACATCCCTATGTGCTGGGTTGCATCATGCGTGGTCAAGGCTGAGAAGGAACCTGTGAAATCCCCAAATGTGGTGTTTGGTACACAGCTGGCAGTTGAGAAATGTTCGTGAGAGTTGATTGAACTCAAATGTGGCCGTTTGAGTGCGCCAACCTTTCTGGTAGTCCTTCTGCACCTCAGTGGCTCAAAGGTCTCTTGCTGCGGCTGAGTGTCATCAGGCCTCCAGCTCCAAAATGGACAACCATCTTTCCCACTCAGGTGTGAAGGGCTAATCAAAGCACTGCTTCTAATCTGCATAAGAAAGAACATCAAAGCCCTGACATCAGAGAATTGAAACCTCTGCCTGGGCTTCCTGAGGGCTGCGGGAAGCCCACCAAATGTTGCTTCAGGTTACTGTATTTAAGATAGTAACTGATGGCCGTGGGTTTTGTGATAGAGGTGGCTGTTTCATGAGATGGGGCTTTGGTTACTGACTGTGGAACTTTTGATTCACTCTATCTTGTTTCATTTCATTTGTTTTGCAACTATCATATTTACACACAGGTATAATTCCTAGGTTCCAATCCACTGAATCCACCAGGAATGTGGATGTAAGCAGACATAAATTAATAAGAAAAAATTAACAAGTAAGGAAGGTGTTAGAACTGATCTCTCCTCTCTAACAATAGGAGTTAGTAGAAGGAAGCATTCTTTTCTCCTAGAGCTTGAAAGATAAATCATAGTGCTTGGTTTCCTTATGAAAAGGAAGATTCAAGTCGAATAATTAAATTCTCATCTAATATTAGTAAGTATTAATGAAATATTGTTAGACAGCAATAATAGCTATCTATCATGGGCCAGGTACTATAATGCGTGTGTACAAAATGTATTCAATATGAGTGTATTATATAGCATAATTATGATTTAAAGATAAGAAAACCATATCTCAGAGAGGTTAAGTAACTCATGCAAAGATACACAGCTGGCAAAGTCCAGTTAGCATAATAAACCAGAGATGTCTGACTTAAAATAGCAGAGAGTCGTTGACATTTTACCGACATAAAGACTGATGTCCAGGGAAACCCAGCAAAACTAAATAGAAAAGTCTGCTACAGTATCTGGCAAGAGGCAGAGTGGATTCATGTTCTCATCCTTACCCTGATCTTAGCCTTCTATGTATTATTGCTGCTTATTTGTCCACAGGTCAAAGGCCCTTTTCTCATTGCTTTCATGAGACTGCATTTAAAAATATCTTCCACGGACTAGAAATGCCTTCGAACTTCAGCCACAACTTAACTTACCATTCATTTATAATGTATTTTGTAGCTCAATTCTTTGAGCACAAAAGGGGGGGGCAGTCTGCACATTATTTAATTAACTTTTTTCATTAAGATCACTAGCAGATCTATTCTGACAGGTCTCTTAGTACATTCAAAATAACCCTTAATTCTTACAGCACTTAGGTGATTTTAGGTACATTTGGAAAGTATTCTCTGATGTGTTTATGACTTCACTGATTTGCTGAAAACTCTAGGGTGTTTTCCAGTTATGGGGTGGAGGGCAGGTTCTGCTTTGATGTGGACTAGGAATGCTAACATATTTTCATCTTTGCCCTAATTTTAGAAGAAATCCCGCTGGTTAGGTCAGAACATTTTTCCTCTAGGTAATCACAATGGACAGAAGAATTTGCCTCTAAGTAGTCACATCGGACGGCAACAGCTCATTCCTGATCCGCAGCCCAGAACGCTCTACAGGAAGTTACAGTACAGCTTTTCCCAGGTTAGTGTTTCCTGCTTCTTGTTTCTCTTGCTTATTGGTCTTCTCGGAGGCCTGGAATGAAAAATAGAAAGAAAAAAGGGGAATTGCGGGATGTATCCTCACAAATGCTGCCTTACTTTTAGGCAGCTGTGGCTGGAAAAGATTTTGTTTAATATTCAGCGTGTGCGTGGGAGGGGGGATGGTGCATCTTTGTTTATTTTTTATTTATTTTTTAGAAATTTTACTGTTTTTAACGATGCAGGCAGTCAGTTTTCCACTTCAGCCACAGATAACATTCAACAGTCAATCTCCTGCAGAGAAGCAACCGCATCTATTGTTTCAGAAAGAATTGGTATTACTCTTTTTGCTCTTTGGAATCTGGGTGCCAAATGACAGGGACCAATATTTATTTTTGGTTTCTGTAAAAACTCAGAAAAACACACTAAAGAACCTAGCAATGCATTGCTTAAAGGGATATATATATAAATATATATATACCCATCCCCCACCCTCGAGCAAACTCAGCGGCCACAGTAACTGAACCGAAGCCCACTTCCCTGGACAGTGACATTTCCGTAGGTCTTTCACCAAGCAGCCAGTGACAGGAGCCACACAAGCTGTGCCTCTAGGGCTCCGACTCAGCTTGTGTCCAGCGTCTCACCAAGCGCCCCGGTCTTTTGTAAAAGTAAAAGTTGTCCATGTTGTCAACCCAGGTCTGAGTTTGCACGAGAAACCAGGATAGCTCTCGAGCCATGGGGGAAGCACGATCTGCTACCGAGTCCAATGACCTGAAACCGAGGCTAATCACGCGCGACCAGTTCTCTGCTCCACGCCGCCCTCCTCGGCTCTGGCTCTGGCTCTATCCAGGATTCCGATTTTTGGGAGAGCTGCTGTTCACGCAAGCAACCCCTCGGAGGCCGACTGTTAAGTTTCTCCTCGAAACGCTTTCTGTGCCCAAATGTTCGTAAACTAGGTGGCATGGAGCGCGACAGGACTCCCCAACCCTCCAGACTGCGGCCCCCAGTAGTGGTCAGCGTGCGCAGGACAGGGGCAGGTGGACAAACAAACCACCTCTATCCGGTGGTTGGTTGCGGTCTTTGTCCGCGTACCCTGCTCCTTCTTGCGTGGCCGCGCACGCCCGAGTCTGGCCGGTAGGTGGCGCGGTTGGTTCACGAAGAGCCGCTTTAGAAGCTGCAAAGGGGCTTGCAATTCCCGGCGGTCGCGCTCCCCCTGGGACCCAGGCTCCCGAGGAAAGCCCGGCGTGCTCGGGAGGGAGCCAGAGGACCGGCACCCCGGGAGGAGGAAGGGAGGTTCTTCGCTAGGAATCGGGGGCTCTTTTTACCTCTAGAGAAAATGCAAGGAGTTGCGCCAGGCGCCGGACCTCAGGAGCCGGCTGAGGGCCCTCGCGTCTTGGCATTCAGGTGGCTGCGCCCGGGACCCAAGTCTCGGGGGACAGATCACGGCTCGGTGGTGCTAGCACACCCGGGGGCGACCATGACACCCGCGACTCCGGGGCGGGAGCACCGGGCAGGTTTCCGTGGTCCCGGGCAGCAGCGCCGTCCCAGCTGCGCGCAGAGGGAACCGGGAGCGCAAGGTCTCCGCGTGCGGTCGGGGCAGCTGCAGCCCCACGATCACAGTGCACCCCTCGCTTCTGTCCCCTGCGCCCCGGAATGGTGCGGCGGGGTCCAGGAACTCCCCCCGGAAAGCACACTACTGGGTCCCTGAATCCCAGGCCGTCTCGGGGCGTCTTGCTGCAGCGGGAGTCGTGGCCCAGACCCGGGGCGAGATGTTCGGTGCGAGCGCGGGAACCGTTTCAGGGGTGGGGACTCCCGATGCTAGAAAGTCACTCGTTTCGGCTCTGAGACAGCGACTGAGCCAAGTGGCGGGCTGGGCGCTGAGCACGTCTGTGTCCGAGCTCTCTGGGTGACTGGAGAGCTGGAGAAGGCACGGGTACTCTAGCTATCAAAGTCCCCCGAAAGAGCTGCAGACAGAGGAGCCGCGAGCAGGCATCACGGGGGCCGGGCAGGGGTGGCGCAGGCGGCGAGCGGGAGCGAGGGTGCGGGCCCCAGCCGAGGCGGGAGGGCGGGCGCCACGCCTGGGACCCCCGGAAAGGAGCGGAGGGGCAGAGCAACTTTGTCCCTCCGGCGTTTCACTGGGAGTCTTTCCCTCTCCAGCCTTCGGCTGGGGGCAGAGAAGGTGGCCAACATTTTCTAGGGGTCCCAGAGTTAATTCAGAGTCTCCGGACGCTCCCACCGTGGCCCGGGTGCTCCATCCCTCAGTGGTGTCGGGTACCTCGAGAGTTCGCTCGGGCGGGGGCGGGGACCCGGCGGAGCTCGCCCCCTCGAGCCCCGGGAGACCTGCGCCCCGCGGAGCTGGAGGGGCGGGGCCGGGGGCGGGCTCTGAGAGGGGGCGGGGCCCGGCTACCCCGTGTGCGCCCCCATTGGCCGCGGGCCCCGGACTGGCGGGCGCGCGTCACGGGCCGGGCCCACCCTCTTGGCAATGTCTTCAGCCTGCTGCACTCCTAACTTAAGCATTTATTCCACTGGGATAGAAGCGGTAGGATGGCAGCGTTGGCACGGGGAACCATGGCTGGGATTTTGTATTTCGTCTTCTTTTCGTGTCTCTTTGGGATTTGCGAAGCTGTCACCGGTTCTAGGGTGTACCCCGCGAACGAAGGTAAGCGCCGGGCAGCTTTTCTTGGGTCGGGGTAGACAGGGCACGATCTGCGTGGGAAGGGTCCCCGCGAGCGCGGGGTCGACCGGAGTCGGGGAGCCTGGCCTTAGCCGTGCGTCCAGACTCCCTGGAGGCTGAGGGGCAGGGGGTGCGAGAAGGGGTGGCTCAGGGCCGCAGGGCAGCCCACCGCGAGGCGATGACCCTTGCGGGCAGCCGGGCTGCCCAAGTTTGTAGCGAAAGGCCAAAGTTTATCAGCATCTTCACGCAGGGGCAAGCTGGAAGCGCCTCGAGGGGATGCGCGGAGCCCAAGCCGGGACTTGAAAAACAAACAAAATAGGGCTCCGAGTCCTTATCTGCAGCCCTAGGCGAGGGGGGGCGCGAGCTTGCCTCGCAGCGGAGGCTCAAGGCTCCGGGCTCTCGCGGAAGCCTTCGGAGCTCTGGTTTCTGCAAAGTTTCTCGAGCTCCGCGCTTCCCCGCACCTGGACCCCGGGCCTCAACATCGCAACGGCCGTGGCGCCGCTCGCGGCGACAGTGACCTGATTTCTAGCCCGGCCGCAGACACCTTTCTCTGCTCCCGGCCCCGCGCCGATCGCCGGCCTCGGGCAGCCCCCAGCGCCTCGGATGGGCCCGTAAACCGGGAGCATCGATGGCCAAGTTGAACATAGTGGAGTTTTCACATCTCGCCCCTGAAACAGTGCATTGGGCTAGTTTGGAGAGAAAGCGCGAGACGGACGGGACCCGCCTGGGTGCCATTTGCTGTGCGTCTGTCCAGATGTGCGGGGAGGACTCGTGTGTGTGTGTGCGCCTGTGTGTGTGTGTGGGGGGGTGCTCATTTAGTGCTTGGTAGGCCCAGAGGCGAGCTGTGTGTGTGCGCGTGTGACGTGCGTGTGCGTGTGCGTGTGTGATGCCGCGAGCGCGCGCGCAAGTGTATGTATGGTGCGAGTGCCCGCGTGGACGCGGACGGTGTGTGCCTGGGCGAGAGTGCGTGTGCGTGTGCGTGTCTCCCGGAGAACAGCGTGTAGTCTAACAGCGAGTGCGTGCAACCGCGACACTGCTGGACTCTTCCCCTCACCACGTCCATCTGTCCATCCGTCCATCCGGCCCTCAGTCTCGCCAAACATCCGTCTTTGCGTCCATCCATCTATCGTCCGTCCGTCTGTCTCTCGGGCTCCCCAGCCATCTGTCCATCCATCCACCCATCCCTGTGCGGTCTATCATTTCTCCTGTTCCGAAGGAGGGAGCAAGAAACCAACTTAGCCTCTGCTGGCCAGGCGGTACCCAGAGCTCTCCAGGCGGAGGCTCCGAGGCCGCGGTGTACACCTGCCCGCTGACACTGCTCAAGGGGAAAGGGGCTCTCTCCCGCCCTCGGACCGCCCCCTCCTTCGGAGCTGGGTTCGGTTACGGTCTGCGCCGCCGCCGCCGCCGCCCAATCTGCAGGGTCACTCCCGGGGGGAATCGCGGATCCCGCGTCCTCCTGGCCACTTCGCACACTTGTTAAGACGCTTCCTAAACCTCTCTCGCCCCAGACGTAGTTTTCCTTTCTCCCTCCGCCCTTCTTTCTTTTGCTTCTTTTTGCATATTCTTTTAGAAGCAAAACTTGCAAGCAAGACAAAACGAAACTGGGGTTGAAAGGGGGGAGCTACACCCCTCCCCAACCCCTCCTTCCCTTAAAAATTAATTCATTTTGTTGCTTTTTATTCCCATCACGTTTCCTTTTCTCCCTTTTACCCTCCCTTTCCACTCCCTCCCTTTTTTTGTAAATTGGGTCTTATTGTTCCCTTTGTGTCCCTAATCCACCTTACATAAATCCAAATGGATGTAGCGGGCTTTTCTCTGGGGACCGAGAGGGAAGAAGGAGGAGGGGGCGCAACTCTGGGCGGGAGCCGACTCAGGAAGACTCAACATTTTAAAATAATTAACAGACCCCAGGAATTCAGGCTCCCCTGGAGAACTGGGGTGCGGGTGGAGAGGGCTGAGTTTTAACAGTCTCGACTTGGGGGATGTATAATAAGAGGGTACGCGAGCAGAATTCGAGGTCTGGGAGTGAGACTGAGAGTTGGGGTGCACTGGAACAAGGGTAGTCATTGCATTCCCACCCCTCCCCGAGCCTGAAGGACCAGCCTCGCCGATTAAATTAATAACCCAGTGAATCCTTTGAGGTGGGCCTTTTCGACCTCCAGGCCTGCAGATCACGGTGGGAAACTGAATGTGAGGAGGTTTCGAATTCACTGCGTCCTTTTCAATGTCGTCAGTACCTAGTCACATTCCAGCCGGAGCGGGGTACTGCTGCTCTGCGCGCTCTCTCCTTTCCCCTAAGCTGAGGCACACTCCTCCGTGTAGCACAGGCATCCCGAATCCGCGTGCCCTGCGTAGCTAAAATTCAAGCCAGTGACTTCCTGGGGGTCGGGGGAGGCGGGAAGGACGAGTCTCCGATTGTCCTCTAAAAGACCTAAGAAGGACAGAATACTTGAGTGCATTCTCATTCTAATTCCACACGTCTGGCACCCCTCCCCACACCCCTCTGTTCTGAAACTTTCATTTTTTTTTTTTTTTTAAAGCAGCGGATACCACATACAGGGACTATTTATTTGGTGGCGAAGAGGGAAAATGTTAGGGGAGAGAGCTTTTTCCCTGACCCTTCGGATGCTCTGATAGAATTCACTTGCGTTTCTGTCGCCATGAGGATGAGTTATACGGTCATCTGAAACTTGCACAAACAAATACTTCTAGCAGATCCCAGACAGAGATGAATGCAGATTTTGCTGTCAAGTGTTACTGCCCTGCATTAATACATATTTTTTTGAATTGTACTTGAGATTCTCTATTCATCCTCTTTAGAAGTGAGTCAACTGAGTCCTAGGATGGAATTTTAAATGCTAAGCAAGTTAAATAAATAAGAACCTGCAGATTTAAAGAGGAGAGAGGATCAAGTGAGTGATGATTATTTACATAAGTGAGACCAAGTTTAGGTTTTGATCAGAGCTGGATATGCTCACCCTCCACACATATGGAAACGCTCAGGCAAATGGTTTTTGTATTATTGGCTTTTTCCAATTGGAAATTAATCTATTTTCCTTTGTTTTTTTGCAGTTACTTTATTGGATTCCAGATCCGTTCAGGGAGAACTTGGGTGGATAGCAAGCCCTCTGGAAGGAGGGGTAAGTTCTGAATTGCTTTCTGATGCAAAGGGTAAAAAAGGAGTGATTAGCAACTTTCAGAGAGTCCTAATGGCTTGATTCTTGGTGGTTGTGGTGCGGGGGTCAGATTTCCGCTGTGGCCTATGAAGTGAATTACGCTTTGTTGGGGAAATCCTATACTCCCTTTGGATGGCTCTGTCATGGAAGAACTAGAAACCAAAGGGCCAGAAAGAGGTTTCAAAATTAGGCTGTTGGTGCAGGTATAGACTTAGATGCCTATTTAGAACTAAAATACCGACAAGAAATACGATCTGGGGACCAAATTAGAATTTATGCCTTTACCGTGATGGTCCTGAAATCCTGACGGGGTCAATTTTAGAGCAATTATTCTGCTTCCAGAGGAGGAAAGTGAATAAACAAAGATAACAGATAGAAAACATTTCTGATTGTACCTGCATAAGCAGGGTCCTTAGCTTGCTGTCAAAACCTTAGATCAACCTTAGAAAGCCCGGTGGGATCACATTAGGGGTGTGCTGCATGGAAAACCCCCAAGCTTGTGTCTTGTTTGTGAAATGTGAAAACTTTTGAGTATTTGGAATGGAGATCTCTGGAGCTTGGGAAACTAGCCCTCCCTGCTCATTTTTTTTCTCAAGTTTGTAGCCCTCACTGCCTGCCTTCTTTAGAGGTTTCATAGAACCTGCTAGGTGCTGGTCAAATTGTCCCAGACCTTCCCACTCCAGCCCCTAACAGCAAGTCAGAATGAATCAGCTCTGGGAAGAAGTCAGTAAAAAGTGTAACTCTTGATTTCTACCAAATTGAAATAATTCTTACATCCTTTCAAAATTAAGCAGATCATCTGACCTTCACGTATTGGATAACTTATGACTCAGTCTTTATCTGGCAAATATTGCACTGTTAACAGCTAGCATGGAACTCCACATCCAGCAGTTGAAACAACTATAAAGGAGTTTTACAAAGATGCACAGGAACTGTTAAATAGATGTTTCCAAAATAAGACCCAGGCAAGAAAAGAGAGATTTAAAAAATGAGTCAAAGCAGGGCCTAGAATCTTATCTGAAATAAAACAGAGATTGCAGTGCCTTCTTCCTCCTTTTCTATCTGAACTTGACTGCTGTTGTTGTTTAGGCCCTTGTTGAAAAATTCTAATCTGTGCCCCAAACCATTTTTTAAAGGGGAGGGAGAGTGATTGGCGGGCCTCTGGCAGTGTAGACAGGCTGCATTCAGCACTGATTGCAGGCAATTGCCCTCATCCTTTGAATGAGAAGAAAGGTACAGCTTTATCTTAGTAAGAGTCAGACTCATTGTTAATCCTGTACCCTGGAAAGGTCACTGTTTCAGGCGGGGCTTTCCCAGGCTACACCAGGAGGCTTTCTCCATGGGTTAAAAGGTATTGCTGGTTCTAGCCAAACTGAAGGTGGAAACTCTCTGTATTATATTAATACATTTAATGAGTCCTATCTTTCCTATTGGCTGCTTTTAAATTTGAAGAGAGATTACATCCAGTATGAGTTTGAACCAATTCATTTAACTAAACACACAAGTGACTTATTTGAGAGTACTGTCTATGGTCTATCTAGCTTTTGGAAAGGTTTTACTGCAATTTAATATGCTACAGACATCTTTTTTTTTCTTCCTTTTCTTTTTTTTAATTGCCTGTCCAGAATTGCTAAAAGAACACTTGGTCCCTTTCTCTAGACCTGAAAGTTTTTTTCAGCTGTCATGAAAGCTATTAAAAAGATACTTTGCATAGTTTATGGTGTACAGCCCAGAGCTTACTTTGGGCTGATATAGGCAGTTTTTTTCTTTTATTGTGTATGAGGCATATAGCATTTTAAGTGTTGTTATAAAAGGTTAGAAGTGATCTTTTACTAGTGTACAACTGAATTAGTCATTCTGAAAACCCAGCTGCCATTGAAAAATTGTGTGTGAAATTATATAAAATGTAATTAATGCCTACATATCATTGAAGAAGACTTTTTGTAGCCTTAAAAGTGTAGGGGTGAACTAGGTATCTACCAACTTGGCATACCTGGATTATCTTTCAAAAAATTTTCCTTCTTTGGGATATAAACATATTCACTCTTTTACCACTCTAAAATCTCTGTTATTACAACATTTCACATAATTGTTGGAAACTTAGAGTAGCAGAGTGATAATGACATTTGGTTTTTGTTGCTAGGGTTACTTTTAAAAAGAACCCCAATTTCACAACACCAACCAGTAAAATGAGAGGCGGCAGAATCCAGACAGACAACTCACAGTCTCCAAGAGCAATTCTGTCAAACCCTAGAAACTGGAAGTAATGTTTCCTGATGGTGTAACATTGTAGCAAAAAAAAAAAAAAAAAAAAACCTAATATCCTGGTGATGTTCATTTAAAGAAGTCTGTACTGATGCTGGCATAGGAGGAAAGATACAGCATTGTTCTTTCTAGTAAGCTGATTGATGTGGTTAGACAAGGTTGGAAAGTTCATACTACTGTATGAAATCTGTGATGATACCTCTCTGCTTGCATTTGCACTGATCAATGTGTTTTCCCATCTTCCCTTTGTTCTGGGGTGCTGAATCAGTCTGCTTGAAGGTGGAGACCTATTTTTGGATGTACATGAATTTCACCAAATAAGTAAATGACTGATGATTTATTGCTTGCTAGATAAGCGAAAATTTTAATCACCGCAGGGCACTTACTCCTCCCACTCCCAACTTTCCTAATGGTAGCAGATGAAAGGGTTACAGAAGAATTTTATGCATTATGGCCCTTCACATAGTAACCTTTCCATTCATTAATAGTTTTCCAATGGGCAGATGGGAAGCCTGTTTAAAGATACATTATGATTCTATGTACTTCCTTTGGACTGAATGGAGCTTAGGTGGCACTATTGCAGAATACAAATTTTGTAAAACTATCTTTTTTTTCCTTTAATTCTATTCATGTGTTAGGTACTTATGCCGATTTACACCAGATCTTTATCAATACATTACTGTACAAGTTAATGAAGAACTAGAACCTGCCTACCAAGTTGTCTTGCTGCTGTTAGGGTTATTTTTAAAAGCAGCCGAGAGAGTAAAGTTGCTGCTTTAGTCACAGTGGATTCTACCATTAGAATCTTTGTGGTAGAAAGTAGAATGAAACGAAAACAGCACTGACCTCCTTTCATGGTTTGGGGCTTTCAATCATCAACCCATCTTACTATTTTATTTTCGTTATCCACTGACTAGCTGGGAGCTACCTACTGACGTGTTTTTAAGAAGTCGTACAAAGTTTTTAATTAAATATGTGCTCTTGAAAAGTTCCTACTCCTGAGTGTACTGGAGAAACCCAATCATAAAATTTGTCATCTTCCTAGGATTACGGAAACCAGCATGGTGGCGGCGTTTTCTTTGTCCCTTTTAAAGACTGGTGCCAAAAAAACCAGTTGACTTGTTTTTTTAGGTATTAAAGAGAAAAGTTCTGACAGGAGTACCACTAATTAACTGATAATTGTCTTCCTTTGGCAAGCTCCACTCTTCCTGCCCTTAATTTGCTGATCTCTGTTGAGTGTTTGAAACAATACACATACTAGTTTTTTTTTTTTTACACGTATAAGCAAATTTGAACAGTTGCCACCTGAAATTGTAGCTGTTGTAATAGGTGAATTTGAGGTTGTTAGACCACCTCTAGGAACTCCTGGGAACTCAGCAGCAATAAATTCACGATTGCTTCTGGATTTTAGGCAGACAAATGAAGCAATCCAAAAAAAAAAAAAAAGCAACTTCCTCAATAAAATATTGCTTGATCTCTTACAAGTTGAGAATTGATACGTAGTAGTTTTCTTAAAAAATAATTGATACTCTGGGTGAATAAAGTAGAATAGAGTAACAGGATTGACAAATCATGTATGACGAAACTTTGCCATTGATACATTTTCACTGGCTCTTTGCAGTGGGAGGAAGTGAGTATTATGGATGAAAAAAATACACCAATCCGAACCTACCAAGTGTGCAACGTGATGGAACCGAGCCAGAATAACTGGCTGCGAACTGATTGGATCACCCGAGAAGGGGCTCAGAGGGTGTACATTGAGATTAAGTTCACCTTGCGGGACTGCAACAGTCTCCCAGGAGTCATGGGGACTTGTAAGGAGACGTTTAACCTGTACTACTACGAGTCAGACAACGACAAGGAGCGATTCATCCGAGAGAGTCAGTTTGCTAAGATCGACACCATCGCTGCCGACGAGAGCTTCACCCAAGTGGACATTGGTGACAGAATCATGAAGCTCAACACTGAAATCCGGGATGTTGGGCCACTGAGCAAAAAGGGGTTTTACCTGGCCTTTCAGGATGTGGGCGCCTGCATTGCCCTGGTGTCGGTCCGCGTGTTCTATAAGAAATGTCCACTCACCGTGCGCAATCTGGCCCAGTTTCCAGACACCATCACAGGGGCTGATACCTCCTCCCTGGTGGAGGTTCGAGGATCTTGTGTCAACAACTCGGAAGAGAAGGATGTGCCAAAAATGTACTGTGGGGCAGATGGTGAGTGGCTGGTCCCCATTGGCAACTGCCTATGCAATGCTGGCCACGAAGAGCAGAACGGAGAATGCCAAGGTAAGAGAAGCCATACTGTACTTTTCATTAGGGCTTAGTGCGCGCAATTAAATCAGAGATGAGGCTAAATGGAGTAAAGCCAGTAATTAGCAGCCCCTGTGGGACAGAGGGATCTAATGAGTAAGTGCTATAGCTCCAGGTGGCAAGGCTGAGACTTTTCTAACCCTGGCAAAATAAACGATGCTGCTGTAATCAGCGCAAAGCCAAGCACATTTGCTAACAGGCACTTAGTCTGTGCCTGCTTGATGCACCCTCTGAAATGTAAATGAACAGCAGAGAAATAGGCTTGATTGATCCATCCTTAAGGAGGGCGGACACATTATTGGGGCCATAGTTTTCCTAGGTATAGACTTGGTAAAATGACAAAGATGGTGAATATCTTTCATGTTAAAGTGTATGTACATGCATTATTTAAGTGTGAAATCAGTATTGTGTTGTTCCAGTTCCCTGCCACTGATTAAAATCAAGCTACATAAATAAAGGTCTTTTTTTTCCCCCTACCTGTGGACCAGTGGAGAAGGGACACAGTGGAGCAGACAGGTTTCGAAAACGTTCTCTTTCACGGAACACTCATTGATGGGTCTCAGCGAAGTCAATCTTAATGAAAGTCCTCTTTATTTCTCTTAAGAGATGATAGTAGAGTTTGTAAGAGTCTTCTTATTTGATCCATGGTCAGAGGCCATAGTAAATTGCAATCAGTGTTGGTTATTGAGTTTTTGAGAAAAATAATGTATTTTTTATCATTGTTAATTATGGCTTATCATATTACTAAGGTGATTTTTTTTTCTCACCTCAAGTTCAATGTATGTGATTCATTTCTGCCTTATTTGCCCCTTTCTGTCAGAAGGCCGGGGGATCCTGCTTCACAGCAGTTTGGTATCTGAGCGGGGCTGAGAGTATCCATAGTTACCTGGATGGCTTATGGATATGTGCCTTAAGTCTTACAAAAATCAATTACCCCAAGTTTTTGTCATGCTTGGTCTTTATTTTTAGTTGTTGTCAATAATCCCCAGCTGCCCACCCCTTTGTGGTCATTCCTCCACTGTTACAGTACTTGTGTTCTCCTGGTGATTGTTGAGCTACAGACCGTGTCACCACAGGGCTCATCTGATTGGGTGATTAAGGGCCTGAAATAACTGACTGACAAACAATTTGTCTGGCATTTCAACCATCTTAATGACAGGGTGGGATTAACTATGGGGCCCTGCACTTGACTGACAGGGAGCCAGCAGTCATAACCAAAGAAAATTGCATTCTGGGTAATTTGGTGTGATAAAAGTTATGTGCTTCTCCTTTCATAGTTGGTATTTTCCCCAAGGGCTATTACTAATCTGCTGTTATTTGTAGGAGTAACTCGCACTGACTGTCCTTAATTCCACTGCAAATTAAATAGAATAAGGACTGGTTGCCTTTTCTCTTAAAAAGAAAAAGGAAGAACTTGTAAGCCTAAGAATTCGCGAATTGCAATTTAAAGTTTTCTATGAAGACTGACTTTCTGCTGTTCTGTTGACTTTTGACTGAGCACCTAACTACCTGATAGGCTGTACCAATGAATTGCACCTTGAAGTGAATTCTGCCATTAGTATTGGAGAGTACATAAGGGCATTGTTATTGGCAGCTAAATTACAATGATCATAGCAGGAATGGGGAGCTGAATAAGGCAGTAATGTTGTCCTGCAGTTTAGTGTAAATTATTCTGCCTTTTCGAGTTTTCTAAGACAAGACTTGCACATCTTCACATGTCAGGGTTCTTACAGGAATTATCGCACGCACGCACGCACGCATCGGTTTCCATTTCCTGCTGAAATGTTCACTCCTCTAGTATGAGCTCAGCTCCCTGGATCTAATGCCATTGATTTTCAATGGTCATAGAGCCCAATAACTCATACGTTGCTACTTTGTGCAATTCCTTGACGTTTTTACATCCCAAATTAGGAGAAAAAGAGGAAAAGATGTAGGGCAAAGTGAATGTAAAGGCAATTGAACATTTTAGTGGTCTGCTTTATGCAAATAATCTCCGGACTCCAGTTTCTTGTGTGGTTCATGTTTCAGGGCCACCTGTCTAGCTGTGAACGAAAGGGAAAAATAGAATGAGCCATTTTTTGAGAAATTTCAGTATTTTCATACATGCAGCCAAGGGTTTTTTAAAATTTATTTTGTTTTCTCATAAAAGAATTAGCTGCTTTATGGAGAAACTTTTTGCACATTTCAGTGCAATCTGCTTCTTAGTTTAATTTCTACCAAGTAAGAACATCTGAATTTATGAAAAAAAGGAAAAAGTTGAATGACAAGGAGTCTTACATCTCAAACTTGAAAAAGATGTTGCAAACACCATAAAATCCCAAATAGTGATCATTGATCCTTAGTGGTATCAGAGAAACCCCCGGGCATAGCAGAAAGAATGTGGAGACTAGGAAATCTGTCTGTTTGGTCACTCAGCTGCGTGTCCTTGGACACAGTTCTTAAACCTTCCGAGCCTTGGTTTGTGCATCTATCAAATGGGATGAGAAAAGTATTACTTAACTCACAAACTTGCTATGAGACGTCGTGATTGAAGATTGTTAAAGGTCACCTTGTAGATCACACAACACTCATGGGTGTAGATTTCCTTGATCGCCTGCCCTGCTCAAAGTCATAGCTGTTGACATTAAGGTTACTGAGTTGAAACAATAAAAGAAAATTATCTTTCATCTACTCTCGAAAGGCAAGACTAGGAAAGGAAGCATAGCATCTCTGTGTCCATTGCTCTAACAAAGAATAAAGACCATTTTTATACTTTATATTGCAAATGATATTTGGGAAGTGTCTCCCTCCCTCCCCCCACAAGAAAGAGAACTTTCTTTTGAATGAGAGACAAGTGCTTTGGGAATGGAACAAAAAAAGTGTAAAAAGGCGTTTTAGAAAGGAATGTGAAGGAGAATGGGCCGAGTCTTCAGAACTCTGGCAGCAGGTTCCTCCCCATTGTCTTTTCAATGAGTCTGCTGTGGCAGGACAAATAGAAGGACAGGTGAAAGGTCATTCACTTCCTCATCCATCTTCCTTGAGGTCTGGGAGGTCAGAGTGAAGATTGATTAAGATCTTAAATGTTTGACAAAGGATCCTTGGGTAAAAATGGCCAGGGCAAGCTGGGGCCTCAGGTCTGCTGTTGTTTGAATCTAACCCTGGTCATCTACCAGAGTCCTCACAGGACCTTGGGGACAGAACTACACTTCCTCTTGGAGTTCCACTGCCCAGCGGTACATGCTAATGTGAAGCCAGGAAGGTATCAAGAGTGTGGCAAGATGGTGCTGGCCCCTGATGGCCCTGATGGCCCCTGATGGCCTCTGATGGCCCCTGATGCTCCCCACTACAGCTGCAAGTTCATTGCATGCTTCGATAGCGTTTTCTGAAATGATTAGCTTTGGTCTCCTTAGGACAATGAAGCATATTAGCAATTTGTCTGGCCTCTTCCCAGAGCCTGTGTGACTGGGGTTAGCACAGGTCTAGTGACTAGGTGCAGAGGGCAACTGAACCGGCTTGGAATGGACACAAGACTTGGTAGGACTGTCAAAGGAAAGAAATAAGACCCAGCTCAGACTCTGGTTCAGTGCCCTTCTGGGTGCGGAAATGTGCCTGAGGCATGTGGGCTGTAGTCCTTACTGCGTGAACAGTAAGCTGACTGAACAGAGGAAAAGGTTCTTTACTATCTTATTTTTCATTTAATTCAAAATCTTCAGAAGGGAGAGCAGAGGCCCAGATTTATTCCTTGGAGGACAGTAAGAAGCAGTATTTTCAGAAAGCCTATGTATATAAATAATGCTAGCAAAAGGAAAACATTCTTAACAGGTGTATTCTAGAGGCCAAAGAATCACACCTGGGACAAGATTAAGCTAGGCAGGAATCAAGAATTGCTAGAATACATAAATGTCATTGGTGTGGTTCAGTGCTTGAGACAAGTAAGCCTTCAACCTCCAGCATCAAACCAGAAAAAAAAAAAGTATACATACACATGCATATATATGTGTATACAATTTCACTATAAATTCTCATCTAGGACCCATATTGGATACTACATCCGTAATGTGTTCATATCAGCAAAAGGAATCTTATTAAAAGCTCTGTTAAGAAAGTAAGACAGAAATGACAAGGTGACTGACTATAGAGTTTTTTTAAAAATTAACTTTATACTCTGAAAAAGGAGAGGGACCTCTGTCACAAAAAAGAGAGCAAGGGAGAGAGAGAGAGGACTTTGTTTTTCTAATATACTATAAAAGGACCATAGGAGAAAGACACGATGGAAAGGAAGCATTTAAAATATATAGTTCAGAGAGATGCTGTTTTATATCCTTTCCACTTTTGAAATTCTTCTGCCTTTGAATCGTGTCTTTAAGAATCAATTGCTTGACTCACAGGGTTGCTTTTATCTCCAGCTTTGAAGCGTGGCTGTGATCACTCAAAAACGTAATTCTTTATCTATGAGAAGAGCAGAGTTTAATTATTGTCCTTTTTTCTGTTGTACTTTTTTTGCCTTCTTTGTGTGACCAGGCTTCTTTTGTGAGTGTGAATCCTGCAATGGTCTCTATTTTGGCTTCACCAAAGCCTCACATAGGAATTATCTCAGTTAGGGATTTTTGAAATATGGTATTTAAGATTTGATGACTTATTTTAGTCCAACTGAGTGTCCATGTACCTTTCAAAAGTGAATTAAGACACAATTATGCTGTTAATACTTAAGCCTTTAGGAAAAAGACTGATTAAATGGTTTTTCAGTTACCACCGAGCAGAGTGGAGGTGGTCTTGATACAAGTTTGACTTTCACAGCATTGAACTTCACCACTCAATTTTTTTTTTTTTTTTGCATTTAGTTGATGGACTTAATGTTGCCCAAGGAATGCATGCTTTTGAGAAAAATTTCCAAAGCAGAACTGTATAAAGTAAAAAGTGATTTCTTCGACTTCCTACACATATAGAACATGGAGTTTTTCTATCTCTCACGGGGACTTTTTATGAGTTACCATTTTTTTTGCATTTTGGCATGTAACCCAAATGTACTCATGTATATACCTACTTTTTTAAAAAGAGAGAGAGCTTACCTCTTGTCATCTTTCTTTTATGATACTTGCTTATTATGGACATCATTTCTTATTAGAGAATGTAACTTCATTTCTAATTGATATTAATAGTCTACAATATCAATACTGTATATCTTGCCCTTTTTTTAAAAATATGTCTTGCTCTTTTAAAATTTATCTTACTGAGAGATATTTAGGTTTTCTCTATTTCCTGGTAATATTTTTAAATGTCGTTCGTAATTTACACACTTCTGTTTTAAAGAAGGTGAATGACTAACCTTGCTCTGTGTGTTTTCTGGTTTCATCTTGAACGTGTAGATTTAGCAAAACTTTTTTGAGGGGATGTGTGCTGATGTGATATATCCAAACTAGCAACTCAAGTTATGGGTATGGAGCAGAGTCTCATTAAATGTTCATTGAATGAATGAATAAATAAAGGAATGCATAAAGAGTTCAGAGCTGTTTCATATTAAACATTTATTGGGTGGAGTTATATTTCATTGAGTCAACATGATATATCAAAATTTTCCCATTTGACTAAAAAATTCATGAGGTCCTTGTTTATGATTCCTACTTCATTTGGGTCTTAACTATTTTTTTCAGTCACATTTACAAATCGCCTCTTTGGTTGAACATTCCTCTGCAACGCATGCAGGTGACAGTACACGTGGTTATAAAGATGTCTTCGCAGTTGGAGAATTGGGTTAAGTTTCTACTTGAGCCACTGAACTCAACAGATGTGTGAGTGTAGACACTGCATTAGCTTCCCTTGATCTCAAGTTTTCAATTTTGTAGGTATGTGTGGGTAAAGGACTCAGCCCTGTGCCTAACTCTTTATCCACCTAGGACGTGGAAATGGCTACTCTAAATTTGTTGTTGTTGTTAGGAGCATAGTGACAGTGTGAGCTATCCGATCAGTTTCTGTATACTGCAGTGAAAGTAGTCCAGTTAAGCTCCAGAGTAAAGGCTTGTTTGTCTGTTCTGCCGGATAGTGGTGACTCACCCTGGGAAGTGACTAGTGGTAGATAGTAAATGGTTGGTCTTGTCTACTTGAAAACCTTCCACTTATTTCCTAAGGAACTGTACAGGTGATCTGAAATATGTTCCCCTGTTTTTGTTTGTTTGTTTGTTTTTAAATAAAACCCCTATATGTAGCCTGCCAGATCAAAACCTTAACAGTAAGATGCTATTTATCCTTTTCCTTCTTCCTCTCAGCAGTGTACAGGAAGATGTTTCCGTAGGTTATCTAATACGTGATATCTTGCTCCTGAACTCTAACACATGTATGAGAATCCAGTGTCCTATATTAAGCAAGACAATAAAAAGACACAAAAAAGTAAACCAGTACCACTCTTGTCATTAGTTTTCTTTGGTTTTGGGTTATGTCACTGTCTTTCATTAAGTTATACCACCTGTGTTAACATGAAATGGATTCATTGGTATTTTTCAACAAATGAAAAATACAAATTTCTGTTGGAAATTTCTGTCTGTAGCTGCAGTTCACACAGACTGAGGAACTTTGGTACCTTCAGTGACTTCAAGGGTGGAAAGAGATTCTGAGACCTAGAAGGCCTTTCAGTTGCCCCAACAAACGACGCAAAGCAGGCTGCTGTCTTTCCACAGCTCACTTAGATGCTTTAGAAGTTGAAATGAAAAGAAGAAGGCTCTAGAACCTTTTCATAATCTAGGAGATTTAAGTCACTTGGAAAAATGGCATTTTATTTATTCAACCCTTTAGATGATTCTATAAAATTAGGTGGCAATTTATAGCTCTTAGCATCTTAAAAACTGGTTATCATGTCCAATAACATGGCTTGATGCTCTCTTTAGTTTTATTGTGCTTGTGAGAAGGAATGGTTAAAGAAGGCCTCAGGTGTCCCCTGGACCAGAGAGACAGTATCTTTGACTTGGAGCAGAAAACCTTTCTCATTGTATCCCACTACAGCTGGTATCTCTAAACTGTTTTGGGGAGGAAAATAGGTGAGGTCACTTGGTTCCATAATCTGGAGGGTAATTAATAGTCCCATGACTAAGTGGACATTCTATGACTATTCAGGGTCTATTTTGCCTTCTTGGGAAACAAACATGTTGGTAGGACTCACAACTCCCTTTGGAGACACTAAGCGTTTCCTGGGTGAATGCCGGTCATCAACTGTCTGCCAGGCATTGCCTCTCCGGGCTGCAGATTGTTCATTTGCATATTCTGTATAACCGTCATGCAAAACAGCACACCCATTTCCCTCCTTCACAAAAGCAGTGAGGGCTTCTTTTGGAAATTCCAGCCCAAATCGCCTTCTGTTTATGCAGAACCCAATGATTTAGACACCATGCAAATTAATTCGGGATTGATTTGAATGCTTCCAGAGGCTCAGGGTAGGAGACCAGTGCCTGCTATTTGCACAGGGTTCTGTTTGAGTAGCCTCCCCCAACCCCCACCCCAGTGTGACTGGTTGTCACTCTCTAGCCCCTTGCCCTGTGCAGAATATTTTAAGCTCCCGCTGCTCATTTCACTTTGACCTTTGGAAGAGGAACCCAGCCTTGGTGAGTCCCTGGGCTTGGTGTTCAGTGACAACTTCCACTGGAATCTTGCTCTTCTTTGTGCACTCGGAAGAGATGGCACTATTCAGATTATCCTAGCAATGTTTAGAAGTGTCCCCAACAAAGAGCTTTTAAAAATGTGAAGGAAAAGATAAAATGCTGTGTAAAAGAATTGGAAAATAACGTTAGGTCGTTAATGGGTTGGAACCCAAACACTTCTGCAGCAAGTAGATGTCGAAAGTGTGCAGTGTATGAAGCACTGCTGGTTCTTTCATCTGTGCTTTCTACATGTAGGAATCTCTTACAGCACAAATCACAGGTAAAATCTCTTGTCTTCCCTTCTGTCCCCAGATAAACTTACTAAAAAGTTAGATTTACATTATTACATATGTATCTTAATTTTTGGTTGAATATTTTCTCTTAAATTTCTGTCTCCCCCTTATTTCTCCAAGGTCTCTAAATGTCCTTTGGCTTTATTTTATTGCTCCTAAAAAGCTAATGCCAGCATCCTGACTATTTGACCCAACAACCCTCACACTCTGCTTGCAAACTGCACTATCTTCAGAAAGGCCGTGATCACATGAATTTGTGAGCTTGAAAAAGATTTTGCATGAAGTGTTTTTGAAATCTGCTTAGTCTTCAATTCAGACTCCTTTTGCAGGGCAGAAAACGGGCATTTCCTTTACTAGGCAGCCTCCTTAAGTGGATGCAAGGTCAGATAAAACAGCCTCTAAATGAGGAGACGCTTCGGTTTAGATCCACAGGGTCTGACCAAGTTTGATGCTGTTCAAAGTCCATTTGGGGTGGATTATTAGGATTAAAGAGCAGCAGAGTGCTCTGTACTTGTTGAGTTCCCAGGTGTCATTAGGGGTGAGGAACTTCATCTGCTGGTCTGGCTCGTTTCTAAGGATGGATTTAAACAGACCCGCACTTTTCAAAGGTGATCTTACCTCTTTTTAATAAGTTACAGATTTCCAATGGCTCAAAACCCTTAAAACGCCACCCAGAGTAAGTTGATTGATCATTATCATTTCCTTTACATGTACAGATATTTCCCACACCAGTACAAAGCTGTGGTACAGTTTCTTAATTACCCAGATGATCCTGTTTGCTTGTATTTTTTAAACTATGAAGTGCTGGGTAATTATTCAATTCTTAATAGAAGGCAAATGGCAATGTAAACAATAATTAGGATGTTAGACAGACTAATGTGCTTTGAAGCAAATTGGATTTTTTTCCGTACTGTTCAGCATGGAGTCCCATAAAACTAACAATTTATTTATTTTTTTTTTTTGGTACCGGGGATCAAACTCATGACCTCGCACTTGCCAGGCAGATGCTTACGCCACTGAGCTAAATCCCCGGCCCGAAAAACTTAACAATTTAGAAGCCAGGCGAAAAAGGTTCCGTTTTGTCCATATTTTATGGTGTTATCTCTTCACGGCGTGTTTCTGTGAATAGCAGTTTGTCCCAAGGAAGCTGACTGTGCCCAAGCCAAAAGCTTCCCTCACAATCACTTCCCTGCTGCTTGACATTTGACTGTGTTCTCCCAGGGCCCCTCGCGGGGCTTTGTCTGCCTCAGACCCCAGGGGTCAGAGGTTAACGGAATACTGATTTCCTCCCATAATGCTCTAGCAGGTAAACATGGGCCAGCCCCCTGATCAGTTAAGACTCAGCCAGTGAAGACTGTTTTTCTCTTGGGCCTTTGTCCTAAAGAACATCTGTGATTCAAGATGTCAAATTTTCCACTACAGTTTTGCATGCTGGATTCTTCCTGATGACTCCTGCCTGCCTTACCTTTAGAGTGACTTCTTCGATTAATAGCTATTCACAACTCATAGTATTTTCCCAGAAATACATGACCCGAGAACTGCAAACAAATCATTGCTTTTCATGAGTTTTTACAAACTTAAAATTATAATACTTCTCAATATTTAGTCACCTAATTGTATGCTGTACTCTTATCTCTACTATGTTCCGCTGATGAAATAATAAACTGATGACAAAGGAAATAAATGAAAATACTTCAGTAATTGGCAATCTCCCAACTTTTTGGGGGGGGGTCCAGGCTTCATGATATGTTAACCACTTGGAGATGCAATTGAATGAACATTTAGTTTTATTTTCATTTTCCTCCTTTATGGAGATGCCCACGCATCAGTATCAATGTTATTCATGTTTTGCATGAGTTTGATTACATCAGCCTTAATTTTTCTCCCAGGGACTAATGTTAAACTCAGTAGGTTACATTCTAACTGGTCTTGATGTAGCAAGTACCAAATATGCTTCAAACTCTCCAGTTTCTTGTTACTATCAAATCAATTTAGGGTGCCCTTTCTGTGTATTAACTATGCTATTTCTGTTTGACCAACCTCTTTCACACTGCACTGTGAACTTGATACTTGCATTCATTTGTTTTCTGTTTTAAGTGTTTGAAAAAGACATCTCCCCTTTGAAAAACAGTTTCCTTTTGAAGTGTCCAGCCTGGCAGTGACTGAAGCAGCCCCAGGCAAATTAGCATGTTAAAAGAATGGATCAATACTTTGCTGCTCCCTCTACCCTCCTTGCCCTCCTCTGAGGGAGAAGAGTTTTGAAAAACCCTAGGAGGCCCTTGACAGATGTGCCAAGAGGACTGTCGATAGCCAAGTGGGGGACATTGACAGCTTGATCTAGTGCCCAGCCTGCCTCTCCGCTGGCCATTTGAAAATGGATGATGCAAGAGGAATTGACAGTTTCAGGAAAGCTCGACAGTTCATGTAATTATGGAGAGGATTAGAAGAAAAGTGTTGGAAAAGATAAGAGATCGATAGGAGGCAATGGTTGACTGAACACACCTTCAACTGTTAGAGCGCTCCATTTTGCCCCGTTTAGCCTGTGCTTACAGAAGAATATTTTCTAGGTTTGTTTCTTACTCTGGTCGTGTAAACCTGTGCAAAAGGATGAGAAAGACATAAGCAGTGCCTGGTTTTTTAGAGCAGGCTTGTAAGTAATTAACAGTTTAAGGCTTCCAGTCCTTAAGATGCAAAGGTGTTAATTAACTAATAGGAGAAATTGAGATTTCAATGCTCTGTGTTCCTTAACAAGGTGCCAATGAGAAAGTACAGCTGAAAACAATATTTGAACATTCTCTTTTCATTTTAAAGTACTTTCCTCCGGAACTGCTTCTCTGTATCCTGGAGTTTAAAATTAGCACTGGTACAAGCAACAGTAAAATAACATGAGTGTCGTATTTTTTTAAAGGAAAGGAACTTGTATTGCTTGAACAATGAGAACACTATTTTTGAATGAATGAAAAGAAAAGCCTTTTAAAAAAAGTTTGAAGTAGACCGTGATGGGGAAGTTATACTTCACAGAGCAAAAATGGCTGGTGTGTATTTAGCTAAAATAATCCAAGTACCTAATTTATTCTCGCCTTCACAAAGGATTCTAAGATCCTCCTTCTCACAGTGTTGTAACTGTAACTATTTCAGTAGTTTTAAAATGCTTACTGGATATAGTAAGAATCGTGCACTCTACTTTTAGCTATGGGCTAAACTTTGTAAAAAACATTAGATTTTTGCCCTGAATTTGCCTAGAAAAGCAAAGTATTTTACTGATGACAACTGGTATCTTACATTACAAAAGTCACAACTATTATTACAATTTGAAAAAAAAATAGATATGCCAATAAGAATCCACTCCCCCAAGTGGATTGTTGAGGGCTACGATAGATAATGGTTGAAAAACACAGACCTACTGAGTTTTTCCAATATTTCCATTATATCTTATAGTTGGTTATCACAGATCTACAGGAAGGCTATTGACTTTTGTATGTTTATCTTGCATCCAATCTCCTTATGGAGCTGTCTGTGAATACTAATAGGTTTTCAGTGAAGTCCCCAGGGTTTCCTAGAGAGGAAGTAGTTTTTGTTCAAGCAATGATATATGGATATATATATATATATATAGGCCTAAATTAGATCTCTTATTTCTGATTTTTATCTTAAAACATTAGTGAGAATTTCCAGATCAGTAATGAATAATACTGTAACTTGTGATCATCTCTATTTTATGCCCAACTTTAGTGGGTGCAATTTAACTATCATTATCATATCATATTTATAATTTGAAAACACTTATAAGTTAAAAATGAATACTGATTTAAAAAAAAATACTTCAAATGGTTTTTTTTGGTTGACTTTTGTTTGTGTTTATGAAGTCTAATATGTTAGTACTTTTTTGCCCCCTGATAAACAATATACTCTCTTTCTGTTTATGAGGGAAAAAAAAGGAGGTGATGATTTTAAGGAATAGTCTCTTGAATTTGATTGTTAATTGAAATTGATAATTTAGAGCCAGAGTTTTGGAATAGCAATTTAATTTTAATCTCAACTCTACCTCTTATTGTGTGACTGTGACCTAGTTATTTAAATTTAGCACCTAGATTTTCCCCTTTATAAAATAAGAATAAAATACATATCCCATGGTCATGCTAATATTAAATAGTAAGGCAAAGTATGTAAGTCTTACATAGAAAATGGTACCGATGCAGTATTCAATAGATATAGTACCTACTGTTTTCTTTTAATTTTTAGTAAATGTCCATGTGATATTAGCTTACATATCTTTTCTGTCACCTTTCTTACCATACTTCAGCTTTTTAAAGCCTTTTCTCAGGAGGTTTTGATACAGTAATCAATTTATAAAATTAAGGTAGTTTTTCATTTTAAAATTTTAAAATTAACGTGAAAGAAAGTCATTTGCATATGGTCTTTTCTCTGCAAGTTGGAAGATTCTAGTATTAACTCTGGATTGTGTGCTTAGCATTTGGACAGTTTTCTGAATATTTGCTAGACTTCAGTAAAAGCGTAAAGACCACAGCAACAAAACTAGCTTTCAGACTTGGTCCAGTAGATTTTCAGATTGTGTACAGTACACAGATTTCCAAGCCTAGAGTAGCAGACCTATTCTCTTATTGTGACTTTGGCTATGTTCACTCTGTGTTGCCATGATGGTGAAAAGCAAAGATGCTACTTACACTCATCCATAATTATGTTATTGACATTTCTCAATATTTGTGGGGATCTTAAATATGTAAATCAAAGGTAACAGAATTGTTAAACCCAGAGTCTGCTCCTAGGCTTGGTTGAGCCTGTATCACCTGGGACCCTGGCTGCCAATGAGAATCTAGTTGAGAACATTTATAGTATCACAGAAGGAAAGTTCCTATTCACTGTAGGGTAAAAATAGAGACAGCTCTTTTGGCTGTGTAGTTCTGCTCTCTATTTATATTTCAGAAGAGAGAGAGAGAGAATATGAAATGACTGTATAAACATGGGGTGTCCCTTAGGGCAGCAACTTTGACATCATGACTAGTAAATATTTTATATGAGTTTTGAGCATTGGCAGGTTTTATTTTATCACTTCACTGAATAGCCAAGTATTCTGTGGGTCACAGTGGGCAGAAAGAAGACCAAAGGGAAGCCAGTGTCTCATTATAAGGAAGAAATGCTTAATGTTTTGAACTTTTGCAGACAGAGAGTCCATATTTTTGCATGTGTTCACACTGGTTAGATGACTTCCAGGTGCTTAACTGTATCTTTGGTTTAAGAGATTGGAAATCCTGTGTTTCTCAACATGGGAACCATTGGCATTTGGGGCAGGAAGATTCTTCAGTGGTAATACTTTGCCAAGCACTGTCTCTCTGCCCTGCACAATTGTGGGCATGCATTTTGTGAAAGTATTTAGTATCCTTCATTGCCCCTGGACACTAATTATCATTGTGACCTCATCATTGTGACCAATCCCTGCCTTACATTTTCAAGTGTCCTGGGGTCCATACTCAATTGCCAACTTCTAGAATTGGCAGACTGTAAGGTCACTCATAATTCTAAGACAGCGTGGAGTTTTGAGTACTCTACTTAGATATTTCCTGTTTCCTAGAGGAAGCTATGTAGGTCTAGGACCTTACAACAAGGAAAGGTGGAGAAGCTCTGCCATTACTCCCACTCAGCACCTTCTCTTTATTTCTATTTTCTCTAGATTTGTGTTCCTCAATTGGCATGAAGGAGATGGGAAATGTCTTTGGGAAGAAATTATTAAGTTTATGAAAGCATCTGATGAGAATCATCAACCAAACACTCTCCCAGTTTTAATTTGTTTAGCTCTAAAACAGCCTTTAAGGATGATACTGTTATTATCCCCATTTTACAGATAAGAAAGCTGAGGCACAGAAAAGCATCTAAATCTACAGACTACCCAAGTTGACTTGAACCCAGATAGGCTGGCTCCCGCCTCCACAGTTGCCAACTCTGTATCATACTTTCGCTGGGTAAGAACTAGGAGAAAGAAATCTCTTCCTGAGTTAACTGATTATGTGAATCTGCTTCGAATTCATTTTAAGAAAACTAATTAGTGCCTGAGTCATAGCCTTATATTAATAGTGCTCCATGTTTACTGCAAAAGTGGTCAAATACCTGTCAGCAGGTGATCTTTGTGTTCTGAGGGGCCTTACGAAGAGCAAAATGTAACTCTGCAAGACTGGAGACTTGGTCCTAGAATATACTACAGGAAGGGGAAAGTATTCTTTCCTTTATTCTGTGTCACAGCAGGAAGGGATGATGTCTTGTTCTTGAACTTGTTTAAGAAATCAGGTAGTGACAAAACATTGTCTCATTGTTAACAAGGGGCAGACTGCTAATGGAGAACTGTTTGGATTTCTCAAATGCTTGGAATCTATGGGAATTCAGAAGGAAAATAAATGAAAATGGGAGAGTGACATTTTAAGGATCTAAAAGTGTAGTAACGTAAATGTGGTTCTAAGCTGATTTGACAGGAGTATTTGTTGGACAGTTTAGAACAGGACAGTGTAATGAATGATTTGGGATTTGTACAATAGGAAGTAAAGAAAAACTGATGGAGTAATGAGCTGCAAAAGGGTGGGGTGTCGTCTCCTTCTTGTAGCACCCATGTCTCCTTCCTACCTCCTGCCCCTATGGGACTGTGACCTGTAGCACCAGTGAAAATGGCACATCTTAAACTCCCGAAGCCAGCTAGGTCCTGAACGTAAGTCACATGGCACATGTCTGTAATCCTAGCTATTCAGGAGGCTGAGGCAGGAGGAGTACCACAGGTTTGAAGAATCCTGGGTAACTTAGTGTGACCCTGTTTTAGACTTCCATATACCTGTGGGGGGAACAGCGGAGATAAAGACAGAAACAATACTCAAGATACAAGGGGACCAGGAGGGTCCTGCTTCTGGGGGAGAGGCACAACCGTCTCTGCAGCTAACCCACTCGTATTAGAAGCACAGGAAAAGGAATAGTGTAGTTTTCATGGGACAGCACCTGCAGTGAATGGGAGGCAACTTTCATGGCGAACAAGCCCTTTGCCATGTCAAAAGGGCCGCATTCTTTAGATCCGAAGATGTTACTGCCACAGTCGCCAGCTTTCTCTGTGCAGCGTTCCACAAGCTTCTCTGTTCTTCAAGCTGGACCCCTCCTGAGCAACAGGGGCTCCACCACGTAACCTGGTCCCCAGAATAGTAAAATATTACTGCGTGTCCCCACCCCAAGGAGATGGCATAATGCACTGCAAAAGGAGAGGTGGGTCTCCTTGCTCTAGTGTCCACACCTCGCTCCTACTTCCAGCACCCGCGGGGCTGCAATCTGTCACATCAGCTGTTGGGCTGTCCAGTTAAGACTCCACTCATGAGGCTTCATTTACTTTAACTTCACTACCTCCTAAGCAGTCCATTTCTAAATACAGTTGCATTGTGTGTATGAGGGAGAGTGTTCAGAGCATTCCTCCTCCACGTTCCTGTTTTTATTTTCATAAAAACTTATAAAAATGTGGCAGATCTATAAGCCAATCTTTTATCAAGGTTCTGTCGTCATGTCTTAAAGTCTGTCTTATTTTTACCTAGTCTCGTGGGATTTTTATGATCACATTATGGCTTGGTTTTGTGGCTGGAATTTTTGTATCCTTCCAAATTCTCGCAGTAGAGTCTCATCTCCTGAGGCAGGGATGGGGGGGAAGCTTTTAGAGTCCGGGGGCCCAAACTGCACCCCAAAACCTGCTCAATGTATAGCGACATGCAACACTGCAATTAAACCTCAATACTGAGGTTTTAGTTGAGAAAAAAGAGCTGAGAGATATTGACACCTTTTGTCTTAAAAGAAAAACAGGATAATAGCGCTTTTGATAATACAGCTTTTCATTGAAGGGTAAACTTCACACTTGGCATGCTTTTGTTATCCTGATGTCAGCTGCCAGGATGAGACTGCTTGACTCCCATCCTCACAGAGGACAGAGAAGAGGGTTCTGCGTGCCCACTGTGAGTGTCACACGTGCCCTCGGTTCACCACCACTGCCGGGATACCATATTAAAAGCTAGAACCTTTGGGATGCGGCCAAGAGGGCAGCTCCTAATCCGTTCTACACAAAACACAACTAGAAGGTGGCTTCTTCGAGCCTGACCTGGGCCTGAGTCCAGTGAGGACGGGATCTGCCCTGGTTAAGCCGTCACAGCCTCTGGAACTCTGAAAAATAAATGTATGCCTTTGACAAGCTGCCCTGTTCACGACATTTTGTACCATATGGAGCAGACTAACACCTACTGCCTCCCTAATGACCTGGGCTGTTCTAGGTGTAAGAATCTTCTAGAAATCACTTCATCTCTCCATCCTGATAGTCCCTGTCTATGAAATAGCAATATTTCCTTTCCTGTTTGTACTGTTAGACATAGAGTTTATATCCATTTACAATTTATAGATATCTATTTATATAGTAATTAAGACCTTAAAGAAAATATTTAATCTTTCATCTATTAATACTCATCTTTGTTTCCCTTCTTTCACCTGTCCGGTGGCAGATTTAATGGTGCTCTGACTTCACAGTATGAATAGCTGCTAAGCACAGCATGAGAAACTGCCTATTGGGATGTCAAAATACGGTTTAAAGTCACAGGGACCATATGGATCATACTGGATTTAGGAAAAGTTGTTTGGAAAAGATAAGAGGTGGTATGAGAGGTGTAGAGAAGTAAAAACAATGGGCAAAGTCACTGCACACTGAGGATTTGGGGGGCTGTCTAGACATAAACTATGACACTGGTCTACATAGTGGAAACAAACGCGCTACTGGGAAAATCCGTCACCATCCTTGTCATATAATGAGAGCCATGCTTGTGACTTTGGCTTCTGTGTTTCTGGACTCTTTGTGTGCGCATGCACACAGACACAACGCAAGAGTTAATAATCGTGCAGCGTGATCCTAAGATCTTCTCAATGAATAAATGTAACTTCATAAAACCACTTTGAATGATTGCCGGGCTTTCTGTTTGGATTTACCAGTGTCTTCAGCTAGTCTCTACCTTTGGATATTTCAGTTAGTTTTTATTTGGTGCTTTTAATCATTGAAAACATCCCCTTCTTTTCAAATAATAACTTGATATATTGGGTTGAAAAGCATGCATTTTTTAAGGCTTCATACATAACTTGGAAAAGTTCCGTTTTCAGATACATCTAGGCTTGAAACAAACCCTAAGGAAACACAGTGTAGGTATTGAGCCGGTCTAAGCTAATTTCCATACAGCACTCATTAATGAAAAGAACCGCAAAGTGGAGGGAGTTTTATTCATTAGCACTTGCGTGTGAGAAGCTTTCTTCTAAGCATTTACTTTCTCAAGGGTTTTTTCCACCATCAAAGCCTTTCTTTTTATTCTAAAAAAAAAAATCAATTAATTTTGAGACTTGTTTTAAACAAAGGTAAGATTCCTTGTCTACCTGTGACAGCTATTGGCAGCTACTATTTAATATAAAAGCTTATATATATTTTAAGTTGCCTGATCCAAATTACTGCCTCTAAATCTACTGTAAGGTTTCCTTCCTGCTGCTTTGAACCCCCCACCAAAATACCTGCCTTTCAGAAGGTCATTGTTCAACTCAACTTGATGAAGGTGATTTTTTTTTGTTTTGTTTTGTTTTTAATAGTTGCTTAAGCATTGTTTTCTTATAGTTTTACAGAATGCCTTCAGGGTTTCACGAACTGGAAAGGAGAATGATTTCATGGGCTAAGCATGGACTTAAAAATATCTACCCATACAGAAACCAGGAGTGTAAATCCCTGTGGAGTGGGCTGCTTCCCCTTCTTTATGAGTTAAACGCATTGATTGCTGTGTAGTCAATAGTTTCCGTGACCATGGGATTCGTCTTGTCCTCAGAGCTTTACCACCTTGAAACTGGGTCAGCCAAGTGCTTGGACTAGCTTTCTATGCCTTTATGTCTCAGTTCCTACTTTGTTATCATGAAATATTAATTTTCTAGCTCAGTTTTGCACCTTCTCTTTTTTAGAGCAAATTAAACTTAGGAGAAATCGTTTGGTTTGCAATTGTGCGAGCAGATGTGGAGACATACCTTGCTTTTCTTTGTTCCTCTTCTTCACTTGTCTTCCTTCCTCCTTTCTCAGTACGAGACTTCTGCACAGCCTAGCTTAGACATGGAAGCCCTTGTCTTTTGAGACAGGAAGTTTCCCCAAGTGGTGAAACTGTGGTTGTATGTCCTTGGATGTCCGTCATTCATTCTGCCTTCTGTATGTCTTCTCTTTTACAATGAGAAACATCAAAGCCTATTAATTTTTCTTTAATTCATTTTTTGCTAGATGTGATTGAAACATGGTGAATGTTTAAATAAAATTTATTATAATAAAATACAGGGCCATGAATTTCCCTCAAAACAGTCCCCCTCACTTTGAACACACTTAATCAAGTTTTTTTTTTTTTTTTTTTTTTGGTACCAGGGATCGAACTCACAACCTTGCGCTTGCCAGGCAGGCGCTTAAGCCACTGAGCTAAATCCCCGCCCCCCCTTTTTTTTTTGATAATTTCACAATTGTGACACTAATATTTTTTTAATCGGTACCAGGGATCGAACTCACGACCGCTTGCTTGCAAGGCAGGCACTTATGCCGCTGAGCTAAATCCCCAGCCCTCACACTTAATCAGTCTTACCGCTTTCTGAAGTAGTTGTGGAAGTTCTCTTCTGTGTCTTTATGAGTGAGACATGATCAAAGATATTGTGACCGCTGTCGCTGAGTGCCATCCAATAGAAAGGCAGACTCGTAAAAGTATCACCTATCTTTTTCACTGGATCCGGCACTATCCAACTCCTGGCTCTTCTCAAATGTCAAAATGATCATAAAAGGCAAGTGTTTTAAGTGTTTTCAGTACATCGAGGGATCCATAACCAATTCAGCTTAGATTATCCATGAAAGAGGACTTCCAGACCTGCCTCAGAGAATGGTAAGAACAACGGGATAAATGTGTTCATAGTGAGAGGGTGTGTTTTGAGAGGGATTAGGGCCAATGTATCTTCTGCTGTAATAATTTTTAAATTTGGATATTTCCTGTATTTGTTTTAATCATGCTTTCATTTTGATCACATCTTCACATTAAGTGAATTAGCACGTTTTATTTATTAAGTGAATAATGTTCATGGTGGAGCATTTGCAGAATGCAGAACAAAAAGCACCTGAACATGTATAAAGTAAACTAACATCAAGTTAGCCATCGCTTGGTACTTGTGCCCTGTGTCCTGGCCCTGCGTGCCTTGGTTTCATGTGGCTTCACTCTGTGTGGTGGCACTTGCATTTACCTCTCTATTGCCGATGCAGATCAAGTCAAATGGTTTATTGGTGACCTTTAAATCACCCTCTTCCAGGTGGAGAATTCATTTTGCTTTCTTAGACTGCATTTCTTCTTTGTTAGGGATGAATGCGAGTATCTGCCTGGTATGGTTACAGCTCCCTACGCATATGATTGGCTCAGAAACATTAACGGCTTTCCTCTTTCCCGCTCAACATCCTAGATCCCAGCTAGGGTCAACCCCACCGCAGAGCCTTGTTCTGAGCTATCATAACTTTGAATAAGCTTGCTGAGCTGATTTCTGGTTCTTCTCCTCATGGCCCCGTGGTCACTTCTGATGTCTGTCTTCCAGATAGAGTCCTGAGAGGTGAATATCGTAAATCAGGACTTACTTCTCCCCATGTAGGATGCAGATTTGATCACAGACCAGTTTCTGTTGATCCCATTCCTCTGGATTCCAGTTCCTTCTCACCCACTGTGTTCCTATGTCAGCAAGCTCCCTACATGCCTAGACAACCAGCCCTTCAAAGATAAGCAGGCAGCTCCATGCCAAGGAAGAGTTTCTGCAGGAACCAGAAGGAGCCATAAGTAGAAGCTTTGGCAAGTGTCTCTCGCTACAGAGAGAGTGCTGTAGGAGTTGCTTTGCTACCTTACAACTCCTAGATGATTGTAATTCAGCAGTACTTTCCCTTGCACTTCTCAGATTTGATAAAAGCTCTCTTGCTATGTAGATTCTTGGTCCTGTGTTGGGTGACATGAATCAGTACAGCAGGTTTTTCATATGCTCATCAAAAGTAAAATTCGCCCAGGTCTGGTGATGCTGCAGCAGACTGAGCCAACGATCCTGCGAGTCCCAGGCCAGCCTGGGCCATACAACAGTTCAAGGTCAGTCAGGGCTACATTGCAAGACCCTGTGTCAAAAGAAAAAAAATTCGAAATTTACAATGGTTGCATCAATACAAAAAAAGGAGGGGGAATAACTTAATCAGGTTGGCATACTTGACAGTCTAAATTGTATTGACCAGATTATTGAAATTACCTCTTGATCCTGTTTACATCTGTCAGACTGTTGTGACTGAGGAAAATGCTTGGATTCGCTGGCTACCGAGTATCACGATGCGTTTGTGTTTTGTTTTGTGCACAAAAACTTGCATAATCACAAAAACAACAGCTGGCTATTTCGTTGCAAGAAGTAAAGCATTTTAAAAGATGCACAAGTGCTGTCAAGCACCGTGGCAGGTGTCTAATCTCAGCTACTTGGGAAGCCAAGGCAGAAGAATAACAGGTTCAAGGGCAGTCTGGGTGACTTAGCAAGATCCTATCTCCAAAGGAAATAGGGAAGGGGTGCAGCTCAGTGGTAGAGCACTTTTTGGGTGTTCAATCATCAGTAGTGTGTGTGTGTGTGGTGGGGTGCAGGTAACGGAAGCAGTGTTTGGGTAAAATCTCTTCTCTTCTGTTTAGTCTCAAGTAGGCGAGTTAATCAGAAATGCTCACTGTGTGGATGTTGATCACAGGATGAGTCCTGATATGAAACAACCCCTGGCTTTTAAATAGGTTCTGTGGGGGAAGCCCCTAAGCTCCCCCAGTCTCTTGTCCCAGGCCTCTCCTTCCTCCTGTGCAACCCGCCCTAAATGCCTGGCTCCCAGGCAGCTCCACACCCACCACTGAGCCTGCCAAGCCCGCTCTTTCTCCTCCCCAGTAACTTTTCCATATTCTGGTTGCATTACTCAAATGCCCTCATGATGTTTTATCTTTTCGGGGCACCGGATATTGTTTACTAAGCGCTCTCCCGGTTACTATTTGTCTGCTTTGAAGCAAATCTAGGACTTTTCTCTGTGCTTAGCTTACTCATGTATAAAATGCAGGCAGTCTAATCTATTACGTCGTCATGGCTGAGTTAAGTATGGAAAACACTAGGAGCCCTGCCTGGGAAATGGGGAAAATTCGATAAACATTAGTTTTTACTTCTACTGCCGGCTTGTTGTGGCCCCGTGTCAGAGACCAAAGCCTCATGAAAGGACTGGAGACTATATTTTAAGATCTCAGTCTACCTTTTAGTTGAATGCCTTTATTCTATGAGTAACCTGTATAACTGTATAACTGTTTTGTGCTAGAATCTATGCATGCTCATCTCAGATGAAAGCTTATATATTATTTATCTCCGTATCTCCTGTAATGCCAAAACAATGCAGTACGCAGAGTTCTGTTTGGTCCTGGCGCTCTACGTGTGGTCACTGAAGTGAATGGAGAGATGAACATAAAAATGAAATTGTAAAAATGTCAGATACGGTTTTGTTTATTTGTAAGCAGTCTATTGATTTTTGTAGCATACCCTAAGAATGTATCATGTTTTTTTCAGCAAGAAGCCGGGGTTTGTCACTATCTTATTAAGATACTGAGTATGCCATAAATTTAAAGAGCAATTGAGGCTGAATTTTCTCCATGTTTATTTACTAGATCAAACAGTGACATCAGCTTTCAGCAGTTTTGTTATTTGCCAACATAAACTTATGGGGGTAGCCAAGTGCCAAGAAAAGATGTTAATCATCTTAATTCTATGGGCACTGGCAAATCACTCTATCTTTTGGGGGGACAAAAAGAGCTTTGAATTTTAACTCATTCAGCAAATCTAACTGATTATGAAAAGAAGAATAAAACTCCAGTAATTAATCTAATGGCTCTAGGCTGCTAATCTTTCCGGAGAAGTGACATTCCCCAGAATATACTGGTTACCCTTATTGCATGTCATTGATATATAATTCAATTGATTTTCACACTTTATGCCTTCCAAAAATGAAATACAACTTTTGTCATGTCACTAGATTGGAATTCTTTGACAATACATTAACATGCCAAAAATAATATTACACACAAGAATAATGTGGAAATAAATTACAGGTAGAGCTGTGTCCCTAAGGAGATTTTCATTCGTGTCTTAGGACAGAAGACTTATAACCAACCCTACTCACACATCTATTTCATCCCAGTATATTTTAGGTCCTTAGTTCAATTCAATAAATTACTCATTTGTGCTTGCCACATGCCCAGCTCTGTGTCAGTTTTACCAGGCAGTATAGTTACACAAAGGAACCTGTGGAATTTGAAGTAAAACACTTTTTCTTAAAGTTCAAATACAATGACTTTCATGCGAATGAATCTTGAAAAGAGACAGTTTGTAGATGACTAAAATAATATAACAATATTTTTAGAACATTTCTGGAACTGTCCTCTCCAAGATACCTAGGGCATTCTTTTTAAATGTACTCAGTCCTGGACAATTTTGCCCAGGTAGAAATTCAGTAATTCATAGATTGAGTTGTTGATAAATAAGATCAGCCACCCCATATACTACTATTTTTCAGTCCAGAACAATGAAGGATTGTAGAGTGACAAGCTCTTTTTGTGGGCTGACTTTTACTTTGATTTGAGTGCAAATATTGGGAAATTTGGTAGCAAGTGGAGTCAGGATCAGGCGGGTGTGCAGCCTTCTTGGAGTTAGCTGGCAACTGCAGGGTACCCTTCTTGGGAGAGAGGTTCTGGTCCCCCAGAGCTCTCAGCCCAGAGCCCAGCCAGATAATGAATGAATGAATGAACAAAGACATGGAAGAGTGGACATTTGTGACAGTTCATGGACTCACTCAAAGTCTGAAGGCATACAATGACTTACTTCCCTCTATCCCGGTCTGGTAGTAATTGAAATCATTTTCTCTAAAATTGCTAAACTTACCATAGGAGAATTTGTCCTTTTCTAAATAGTTTATTTTGAGTATTGTGTTGTCAGATAACAGGTTGGCAAAATTGTAACTGTCATTATTCTCTTTCCACAGATGAAATATCTGAGGCCCAATAAAGCTAGATAGCTTGCCCAGAGTGATACAGCTAATAAGTGAGGAGCCCAGAACTACAGTGAGGAGTAGTTATGACCATGCCTAATTTAACTGCAATTCTCACAATTCTGTGCTGCTTTGTTCTGATATGATATATATTCTCACGTTAGGCTGGCAATCATCCTAAACTGAGAGAAAAAAAATGAGAAAAGAAGGAAAAAGGTGATAACAAAGCTCTTGTAAATGGGGAAGAGAGGAAGGGAAGAAGGGAGGGTAGGAGAGTAGGAAAAAAAAGAATCAAGTTATACTACGTACAGGTACAAATTCTCTATGATGAATGCGATCATTATGTGTAGCTAAAATGTACCAATAACATCTAATTGAAGAAGAAAAATCAAAAAAGATAAGGGTATTGACCAAATTGTATCTGATTCAGAGACTTTCCAATTTGAACATTAATGACACTTTTGGAAATAAATCTTTCAAGAATGTCAGACATCTACTGTAGCACATCCTAAACTAAAGCAAGTAATGCGAAGGTCAGACTTCAGCGAAAGGGGAACTTGACTCATTTATGTAAAGCCATTTCTCACTTAAAGCCCAAGTTTCCAAAAAAACCTATAATCTTGAAGAAAGGGATTCCAGACTGATAATCTTGAGGAAAGGGATCCCAGACTGACCTTCCAATGTCTGTTCTGAGAATATTAAATTCCCTGATTGTGAGGCTTTCTCAGATTTTCCACCTTAGTTTTCTCATCTGGAGAGTGGTTGTCTGGAATGGATCACTGGTTGCTTGCCTTATAGATCTAACAGGTCAAAATGCATAATAGGATGACAGGTAGTCATTTGCAGAGATCAGAAAGACCTGCTTTGTTGTGTGGAGTTGGAAATTGATAATCTGCATATAAATTAAGATGATAAAGCCAACCAGCATCCCGTGAGACAAGGGGAAGAATTAGCTGGCCCTTGGGATTGGACCGATTTATCAGGTAGGAGGGGCTGGTCTTTGGGGGACTTTGAAGAGCAGAAGAATTTGGTCTCTTCCCCCTTCCTCCTTTATCAGATATTGCTTGATTGCCTGCTATCTTCCAGCCCTTGAGAGCCATTTATGATGGATGAATCCTTTTGCAGTAGAGTTCCTATGGTAGATTTTTACTCAACCAAAAGGAATGGGCCATAGATACGAGGATTTGTAATGTTTACCAAAACCTTTGTTCTGTTACTTTGGGTATGCAAAAGTGAGATAAGGAAAGCCTCAGAGTAAAGTTGACTGGAAGGTTCTATTTAAAGGATGATTACCTTTATTTAAACAAAAGGAGAAAATAATAAATCAGGTATTTGAAGGGAGAGGAAAAGAAAAATAGAAGTGCCCTTGATTTGGCATGATTGATTCTTTATTACCTTGTGGATGGGTGGTTTAGGGTAGTAGATAAGAGGAGAGCAGTGTTTGATTTAAAATTTGTAACTGTGCTCACTCAACACACGGTTAATTTTTGTAGGTATGTGAGCATGGCATAAGTCAGTGAAAGATGAATGACTTTTCTCTCTGATTATGAACCCTAGTAACTCCAAAAAGAAGTCTGTGTATTAGAATCATTTGTAGTGCTTGTTACAAACATACTATTTGTTTGTTTCAGTGTTGGAAATTCAACACAGGGCCTCAAGTGTGCTAATAAACACGTGCTCTACTGCTCAGTGACATCTGCAACCACAAAGGTACATTTTTAAAGTCACCTACAAACAATTTGGAGTTTGTGATCTGAATTGTTAACATCCTCCCAGGCTGTTCTTGCTAATTTACCTCAGGAATAGCATTTGGAAGCCACTGTTGGAGTCTTATTTTCTATACCAGGGTCTGACTCTGGACAACAGAATTGATAATGATGTGCATGTCCCCACGCTAAACCAGAAGATCCAAGAGAGATAATAGGGACCTTCCTCCTTTTAACGTGAAGAGATTGGCAAGGTCTATGGATCTAATACCAATGGAGAAAGTAAAGAGCTTGCATCCTGAACAACTGATGAGGTCAATCTCAGAATAGAAGCAATTAGCCACTACCCACCAATGTGTAGGTTGGATGCTGTGAATGATCTTCTATCTGCTCAACAAAAGTATTAAAGCTGACGTTTTAGCTCGGAGGTAGCACATACTTAGCATGCACAAAGCCATGGGATCAACCCCCAGCACCAAAACCATCAAAGCAACCAATCATGTAGATGACTAGGTGAAGAGCAGCAGTTCTATAGGCGAGGTGGCGGTTATTTACTTTTATCCTGCGGAAGTCATTTCTGGGTAGAGAAGTCCTTAGAAACTGTTTGGTTTGAAATATATCTAATACATATAATTAAATTACCAGCTCAATTCAGTGATCCTAATAGAACAAAGAGAAACCAGTCAAAAATATTATTGACTATTGAGACTTTTACATGGAGCTGACACATTGACCAGTGATCACTGCAGCCTGGAAGAAGTTTGTAATATTCCTTCTAAAAGGCAGGAAAATTCACACAACTCCAGTTCCTGCAGCCAGACCAGTGGAAAGGCTGATTTACCTATCACCAGGCATCCACAAAATGCAGTTTTCATCGAAGGAAGGAGCGCTTTCCTTTCAGGGGCCAGTGTTATTGGAGAGTCTAGAATCATCTGGAATCAGCACAGCATTCCATTTAAAAGAAAAACCCGTTTAGAGCAGGGCTGGTTGTGGACTCACTAAGAAGAGCGAAACAAGCCAACACTGGGGGTTGGGGCAGGGCAGAGAAATAGTCCAAAACCACTGTGGAAAACCCAAATGCCAACGGTTGGTTAATTATAGGTATGCTTTTGTACAAATCCATTCTTCCGTAAACAACATGGTTTATTATTCTTGTGGGCCACTCTCAACACATCCTTTTAAACATCCTTACAAAGACATCAAAATACTCTCTTGCTGATGTCCTGCAAGAGAAATAATTGGAATGATATTTGCCAGTGAATCTCTGCTTATTTAGATTGGACCAACCAAGTAAGAATTACCAGTAGACGGTGATGCTTCATCAGGGTTGCTCTTGGGGTAAGTATTTTATATACTTCACTGTGAAAAGCACAGTATGCCTACAATACGGGAAAGAATGGTCTCACAGGACCTCCTTCCCCAAACTCTTCTGGTATGGTTCTGCTGGATCTTAGGGTCACTCTATGAGCTTCCATAGTGTCACTCTATGGGCTCTCTGCTGGATCTCTGCTTGTCCCTGAGTTGGCCAAAGTTCATATATCACTATTATCTGGAAGTGGAAATGTCACAACCCTGAAGAACATTGTTCTGATGTTTCATGATGGGAGTTTTTCTTGATTCAGACTCTATCTTTACAGATTCTTTAAATCAGATCAGGTTCCTTGGAGAGGGCATGCCCCTGGTTTTACCATTATTATGTGTTTGTTGAAACTGTTCTCGACTGTGGGTGTCTGAGCTGGGTTGGCTTTAGGCGTCAGTGGTGGGTGTAGAACAGGGTTTCAACATGTTTCTCTCAAGGGCACATCTTTGAACTTCTGCTGTGAATACATCAGCTTCCTCTTCCCTCCGGGGCGTCACCACCTCAAGCAAATTCAGGTCTCTGTCCTTCATTCATATTCACGGAGGTGGGAAGGGGGTGGTTGTTACTGACAATGCCTCCATTTCCTCATTCAAATGTCAGCAAAAGGTCACCTAGAGGAATCAGATGGGGTTATATCTCAGGCCTAAGGGTGAGTGCTTGTCTAGAATGAGCTGAGCCAGGTTTTTGGTATGATCTCCAGGGCAAAAAAAAAAGGAAAAAGGAAAAAAAAAAAGAAACCAGGCCAACCTTACAATGCTTTGTCACAGAATCTGCATGGCGTCAACAAATGCAAGTGCTTGGAGATGCAAGTGCCTGGTGGTGGGATAAATACTCAGTGTATTGTAGTAATACGTGGGGTTTGTTAAATCTAACACGCTCCTCGTTATATACCAGGGTCACCGGTACAGTTTTGATGCAATCGAATAGCCAAATTGTAGCTCTGAAGAAATAGAATAGGGAAATAGTGCATGTGTTTGCTCTTCATTTGCTTTTCCTTTTAGCAACTCCATATCCCAAATCTAAAAACCAAAACAGCCCCACTAACCCCGAACACCTCACCCAGAAAATTCATACAAAGGACCTCAAATTGCTCAAGAAGCCTGCGCCGAGTAGCTGGCTACTTTCTAATGTGGCCAAAGTCTGGGTGCTGGAGTCTCCACTAAGAGCCTGGTCGAAAAACAGAATAAGGGGGGAGCAGAAACCTGCAGCCATCTGTCCAGAGGGGCTCTCTGTAATGGGGTTACCCTAAGAGGCCCAGCATGAGTGCCAGGTAGTGCCACTGGCCTTGTCAAAGAACCTTGTCCAGTTGGCATCCTGAACTGGGTGCCAAGGGCCTCCTGGGAGAGCAGAAGGCAGCTCTTGGTTCCCCATGGTTTTGTATCCTTAACAGGTAATTTCAACACAGTAACTTTGACTTTCATGCTGGTCTTTGGAAGCTCATAGAGTGACTCTAAGATGTTGGTTTCTTCAGTAAAACCTAGAAGTTAATAATCTACATCATGATATGTAGAAGGAATTTGATAGCTGCTTAGACAATTAAAGTGGCCAGTGATCATAACTAGATTAAGTCTCAAATGATCAGAAGTTTTCCTCATCTTCCAAGATGAGTTGAACTCTTTCGGTGACAGTTGACCAGTATTTGAAATTCTAATTTGTAAACATCTCAGTGTGTTTGATTTGCCCCTTGCGCCCCTCTTTGAGAGAGGGCTGCACTATTCCCTTGATAACCGAGAGCAAGAGGGATCAGAGAGAGATCAGCGGTGCAGTAGCAGATCTAAAGCGGATCACAAGGTGTCTGTTCACCCATTCAACCCTGTGCTGGGCAAACATTTGCCGGCCAATACTGCTTCTCCGGGAGGAAAATTGGACTGACTGAGATCTTTGGATAAGAAAAATCTTGTTTGTGTTTAAGGATCTGTAATGTTAAAAGAAAAAAGAAAAAAAGAAAACAGACATCTACATAAAGCATTATATATTTCTAGATTTATAGAAATAATTTAGATCAGATATCGGTCCTACGTAGATAGGTGGCTATAATTGTTACACTGGCTTTTTTGTTTAAAAATCAAAAAGTTTTATGTACATCAATAAAGTGAAAGCATATTATCCAGAATCACACACCCCTCCCCAGCTGGAGGGAAAGTGCCTATTTGTTAAGGAAGTAGATTTGCATGTTTTCCCTTCCTATCACTGTTCGATCTTGAACCAGAATCTTTTTCCATGTATAATTGCCATGAAATTTCCTGCCTGAGGACTGCCAGGAATTTGTAAAAACTTACACAGTGCAGAATTTCTTTGAAAGAGAGTTTTGAGTCCTGGGTTTGCTAACTCTCTCTGTGTAGCTCAGAAAGTACATGTGGGTTTTTCAAGCAGAAACTAGTGTAATGCTTTGAAGAATGCAAGAAATGATCAGTATTTCACAAGCATGGAAGTATGAGTCTATTCATCTATACTAGATTCATAAACTCTTAGGGACAGACTTTTCTCTAGAGTCTGGAATTCTCAGAGCACTGTAGAAAGTTTAATATCACTCTTCTAATTTTGCTGTGTCGATACTTGGCATGGGTTAGACTTTTCTAGGCATGATTCTTGCCTGTCCTTGGTTTCCTGAGAAACCTTGCTACATATTTGTTTGCTGCAGTTGGTAGGTATACCCTGTGTCTTTTCTTAACTTGGTGCTAGCTGAGGGTACTGGGCTCATCTTGTGGAATTGGCCAGTGGGCTTCCAGGGTACTTGAAGGGAGTAGGGGAAGAATCATATTTATGCACAACTTTAGTTAAAAAGCTAAAAATTGAGCATGAATTAGCAAGGATAGGCAAAAAAATGACATTTACCCACAATGCAGTGGAGTGTGGAGCCTGGACCGAGTATATAGGATGTGCTTCCTTTGGACTTAAACACATGACCTCTTGCAGTGCACTCATTCAGCTGACTGCAATCCCTCCCCCTCTTGGCAGGGACAGGGCCATGACTATGTCCCATGGTGCTGAAGAACAGAATTCCCCATGTCCCTCATTCCCAAATCATCCACACAAAACCCTTCACCCTCAGAGTTGTAATTCTTCACCGAGCAGTTGCCCTAGTTAGTGGTGCCCTGCTCATTAGAAGGATGCCCAAGATTCCCTGCTCCTGTTAGCACACAAGTCTCTGCCCTGGGACAGAGATACCTCCAGAGAAGTGCAGGTCATTGGGTCCTCAACCCCTCAGCCCCTCAACCCCTCAGCCCCTCAGCCCACTGTGTTTATCCATACGGGTTTTTCCAGTCTGGAGTTTGCTTCCTGCTGGGCTCAACGTTTCTTTCACAGGAAAGAATGCTGTTTTCCCTCTTCCTGTGCAGGAAGGTACCTGAAGGGCTGGAGGAAAGTAGCACTGTGATCCAGTCCCTCCTCTCCGTGCTCCTAAGGGTGAGTCAGTCTGCTTGCCTTACCCTGTATAACAAATGACAGTGGAGGGCAGCTTGCTGCCACTTGAACAATCAGGAAAGAAGTCACATATTAAAGGCTTGGAAGCTCATCTGTCCTCCTTCCTACCTCCTTTTTTTTAAGAGAGGAGAAAGAGAAAAGAAAAGCACTCAGGAGCAAGCACCTTGTTCTAATAACCAGCTTGTACAGCAGGATTCTTTTTTTCTACCTAATAAGGCCCAATGCCACCAGCACTGTGATTTATTACCTGCCCTCCTGGACTGTTTGCTTTGTACGTTTATTATTTTCATATTCAGTTGATGAAATGCTTGCCATGATTTTCCTGTCTGAATTGGGAGTCTATTGTCATGAGGGGTTGGGTGGTAGGAGGGACTTTTTCCTGTCAAACGGCACACTCTGTTCTGTCACCCGAGTTCATCTTCCCTGGGAGGATGGTGCAGGAGAGGAGGCTGATGTGTGTGGGAAAGCTCCACGGTGCCGGGCGATGTGTGTGCGCCGCTATCAGCCCTGTTCAGAGGCTGCTGCTTCAGGGGTGCTGAAGGGACACAAGGCTTGTCCTCCAGCACCATGCAAAATTGTGTCTCTAAGTCTAGGCTTCATGGGTGACCATCTGGTGATTTAGAGCCCCACATTCTAGAGCGTTTGGTCAGAATAATTCTCTCTCGCGGCACAGTAACGGGCTCCCTCTGCAACAAGGTCTTGAGCTCCTCTTAGAGGACAGGTGTTTGCTGATGGTACCGGCAGAATATTCGGGGGCGGGAAGGGTGGGCGCCCTTAGTGGGGGGTGGCTGTTTCTCAGAAGTCCCAGCTCCTGCACCAAAGCAAAGATTTCCTCACTTTCCCTCCTGTGCTATGGGAATGGTGGCGGCCACCTCCTTCCTCCTCCTCACAGCCCTCCTCAGGCCTCAGCAAAGTCAGTCCCGTCCTGCTGTCCACTCTGGCTTGGGGGAGGTGGCCTTTTCCAGTACTTTCTTTCAGTGCTTAACATTTTAAAATCATTTTTCCCTGGCGTCAAACAGCATAATATATGCTAATTACAGGCAATTTAGAATGTATAGAATAATGCATTGAAGAAACCAACCCACAATCGTATTACTCAGGGAGAAATGCTATTACTATATTAAGGATATTTGGGGATAATCTTTCCCCCTTTTTTGGATAGGGGTATATAGTAGATTTTTTTTTAAGAAATCCATATTTTTTTAAAAAATTTTTTATTTTAAAGAGAATAAGATGAAAGAGGGTAGAACAAAGCAGATCAGAACAGAACAACATAAGCAACACAGCACTTAACAATAAGACAACCTGACATTAACAGTAGCTATAAAAATATCTCTTTCTCTGCTATAGTTGAGCATAGTTTTAAATACAATAATATCAAACATAACAAAATAGTATAAAACCATTCAAAAGAATGAAAGAATTACAGGGCATTCTGAACCGAATAACAGAATGATCAATAGCTACTATAATATCTCATTTTTTTTTTTTAATCGGTACCAGGGATCGAACTCACGACTGCCTGCTTGCAAGGCAGGCGCTTATGCCGCTGAGCTAAATCCCCAGCCCCCAATATCTCATTTTCAATAAAAAATTTGTTTATAGTGTCACATATATTAAAATCACAATAAGACACAATGTGTTAGAACTGACGGTAATACAAGAATAGAAGCATGGTAGGACTTCTAAGCGAGTCGATATTAAATCAGCAATGGCCGCCATAATGTTTTGTTTTCTTCAAAACAGCTGTTCATACCATCACACATAATAAAGTCAAACAAAACAGAATAAAACCTTTCCAACTGATGAATGAAAACATTGAAAGGCTTCAAAGCAATGAAATAGGAAATCATGATTACCATAAAATCTCATATACTCTTACCAACTCTCATACTAGGGAGACTATACGGTATTTACACATGTGAGTTTGGTTTATTTCACTTATGAGAATGGTCTCAAGTTGTGTCCATTTATTTATAAATATCTCAATGTGATCATTCTTTATAGCTGAGTAGTACTCCATTGTATAAAAATACCACAAATTTTTTATCCATTTCTCAGTTGATGGGCACTTAGGTTGTTTCCAAGATCTGGCTGTTACAAATTGTGCTGCTATAAACATGGGTGCACATATATCACTGTGGTATGATGTTTTCAGTTCTTCTGGGAATATGCCTAGAAGCAGAATAGCTGGATCAAATGGGACTTCCAAACCCAGCTTTTTGAGGAATCTCCAGACTGACATGATCCATACTTTTGATTTATTTGAGAATACACTTACTAATTTGAGTCTTTACCTGTCTGTAACCAAGGACAGAGGCTAAAAGCAGGTAGTGCATTGGGAAAATATTTTAAATATGGAATACTATGGGACCCAAAACCATAGGACCCAGAGGGTTAGGATAGAAAAGGAAAGGTACAGAGATGAGGAAGTTAGGCGAAATGGTGGGACCAGGACAGCCCTGATTTGAATTTCGAGTCTGAAAATCAGGTTCCTGCTTGTGCTGGCTGGGGAACCTCCCTGAAACTCAATTTCTTAATCTGAGAACAGAACTCCTGCTTTACTGGGTATTATATTGATGATTCAGTTCCTTAACTGAGGTACTGTTTGAGCACCACAAGAATCAGGCAATGATATTCTAATGAGAAAGGTGTTCAGACTTGGCTATTGTGATTCAAAGGATATCTGGGGTAATCAAGCAAGAGGTGGCTGGGAGGAGGTAGTGTGAGATGTGAGTGAGCAGAGAAAATGTTTAATTGGCTGCCTAAAATTGGTGGCGGCACTGGTGGTGGTGGTGGTGGGGTAATGCATCCGATAGTTAATGTATATTTTCTGTTAAGATGGTTATCCAGCCTGGAAATAGGATTATTTGTACAGGAGATTTTATAGTAGGGAGGCAGCTTAGCAAGGCGGCTATTTGCTGCTCTGAGCTGGTCACTCTTGCTTCTTTGTGTATTTTTAACTCAGTGAGTGCATTCTCCTGTAAAGCTAATATGTTTGCTCTCTCACCTAAGAGACTCTTATCAGACTTTTACTATGGATTACAGGCCTCCCTATCAGGAATCTCCTTGCATTTACACAGGAGGGGGACAGGGCGGCCATAGCTCTGTTTTAAACAACAGATAAGGTTTGTCTGCTGTGTGTGCTGAGAAGGGAGGAAGGGGAAATGGGGAGCAGTTGGCCAGGGGTGCGGCCTGGGAAACATGAATAAACACCATTAATGTGTGAAAGAATTTCTTTGTTTCTACCCAGGAGCCTCATAAATTGGGGAAATATTAAAAGGAGGGGTTTTAGGGCAGCTGCAGGAGCTTTGGTGCTGGATTGCTTCAGTCTAAAACCCCGCTTTGCCCATTACTTAACTCTGTGACAGGTGACTTGTTGCATCTTTTCCTGCCTCAGTTTCCTCTTCTGTAGACTGGGAAGCACTGTATTTTACCTCACAGGACTTGTGACATAAATACCAAAGAAGCTACTGAAAGCAGCAGGATAGATCCATGCCAGCTTTGGGTTCAGTCTTTTTTTTTTTTTTTTGTGGTACTGGGAATTGAACCCTGGACCTCAAGCTTGCTAAGCAGGCACTTTGCCACTGAGCTAAATCCCCAGCTGGGTTCAGTCTTTAGGAAGAATTGGAGGAGGCCTTAGGAAGGCCTGAATGCCTTGCCCCCGAGGGTCTGCCGTCTGAACACCTGTGGACCTCACTATGGGGCAGGTGCCCAGCTGTGAGTGGCTGTGGGGTGGGGGAAGGACTCAGCAAGCTCATGGTGTGATGTCTGTGTCCTACGGGGCTGTGTCAGTGCCCTAAATCTGGAATTGTGAGGGTCTGTGCAGAGCGTTTTCCAAGGACTGTGACCATCTGAGCTTCTCTTCCCAGGGTCACACTTCTATCCATTTTAGTGTTTTATGGTAAGAGACTGCGCCGGTGGGCACAGGCCGGAGACGTTAACCAGAGGCATGTGTCCCTCTCAGGAGAGATGCAAGTATAGAATGGGCTTATTAATTAATAAGCTCTAAACCAAGAGAACATGTTGGACTTAATCAGTTTCCACAGTGCAAGGTGTGACTTTTCCTATGTTTTCCTAAAGGCAATGTAGTAGACATACACTTGATAATATTTACCATTTTAAACACGTGCACGCCTGTGTGAGTTTTCTTGACCTTAAGTCCTGTTGAGCACACAGGCAAAGAGTACCATGTCTGTGCTTCTGGAATGATATTGCCTGGGTTCAAATCCTGAGTCTGCCACCTATTTGTCAAGGACCTCCAGCGATTGCTTAAGTCCCCCCACTTCTGTTTTCTTAGTTTAAATGGAGGTGTGGGGGGTGAATAATGTTTTTCTTTACTGATAAGACTGTTTTAAGTATTTAGTAATATTATTGCTGAGCCATAATCATTTAATAAATAATAGTCATAATATTTGTAGAATATTCTAAACCTCAATTTGACTTCTAATCTGGCCATTTAGCTACTTGGAATCTTTGCTCAATCTTTGTTTTCTTACTTAGGCAATAAAAAGGGAAAAACAGGCTCCAAGTCAGAGTTGTATAGCAGGTTAAATACTGCATCTCCCACTAGGCAGACACAGCCCCCAAAGGTCTGCAGTGGGTGCCCTGGTGTAACCTCTTTTTCTCAGCAACACTTCTTCAAAGAATCTCAGCATCAAGCAGAGACCCAATGGACGGAGCCCCTGAGCTCTAAGAGGCACTGGGGACACTCAGTCATGATGTGTCTTTGAGTGCTATGTCTAGTACATGGTGGGCAGTTTTTCATTAATCCTCACATGCTGTCACCCCGTTGCACGGAGGAAGCCACAGATGAGTCGCATTTGACATCTCACAGCTTTCCAGTGACAGCACCATTATTTAATCCGTGTCAATCTGGCCACCAGCCTGGGTTTGTGTCTAACCACTGAGCATTTCTACCTTCCCTGATGAGACGTGGGAACGGCATGACCTCGGCAGCTTCGCTCTGCTGAGACTAATGGGCTTGAATAAAGGGCATATCAGGTGCTCACCTCCCTTGTCTTGTTTAACTGAAAGGTAATTTAGGGAGCATACGATAACTCGTCTTCCTGCGCAGCTCTAATACTCAGAACCATGAGTCAGAAAATTAACCTTTTAACTAAATATATACATTGAACGTTCAGGCTCACGACGGTTTTCATTCTCCTAAATGGGAAGTTTCACGCAGGCTAATGGAAGTCCTCTCCGGGTCACATTGCGGGGACAGACGACTTGAAGCTGTTTTGCCCAGAGGCCATTGTGAAAGCCAGGCCACTGGACAGATTGGTCTAGTTTACATCATCAATTTTTATCACTTTCTTCTATGAAATAGGAATTTCTATCATGGGCTTGTAATTTGGTGAGCACTGAAAATAATAAGCTCTTTCAGAAGGCTATAAAATGATATATATGTAGCTTTATAGGATTTGCCTCTTTTTATTCTCTTCCCACCACTCACCTCAGGTAAACGAGACAGTAAATAGGACACTAGTGAGGATATAAAGGTAATAAAAATAGGATCATTAGCTGGAAAATTTAATTTTAAACCCTCGAGTTGGGAAACACATACCTTAAAAATGAGTATGTACAATCTCATTCATGGGCAGTAGCCGTAAAATACAATCAAATTAAGTCAAGGATTTGGATGCCAGTAAACAGCAATTGTGTGGCCACTGACCCATGTTGGAGTTTGTAATCCTTACTGACCAGTGAGATTGAAACTGGGGAGTAGTCCAGTAACTCCAGGGAGTGTATGGCCCTGGATAAAGTAAAGTCACCAAAATATATTTAAACTTTATGCTGTGGTCAAGCATTTTTTAAAGGTCACTAGGTATAATATACTTCCTTGTCTTTTCTAGTTTGTGTCTTCATTTGACAAATCTTCATTAGGAAATTATGACTTTTCCAGGTAACAATCATCCCATAAGGGTAACTTATACCCTTACTGTAAGGAATCTAACTTATTTGCTATGACCTACACCAGGATATAATGTGGACTAATCATTGAATGCTTTCTTAATCTCATTTTTATCTCAATAAAAAGACTTTAAAAGATAAGAAAACTCTGGAGGAATTATAAGACACCTGTAACTCATTTTATTGGTTATGTACAAGTAATTACACTTTCTCGAGTTTCAGTTTTTCTTTTATCCAGAAACCTGGCATTGAAGTGCGCAGAGGCAGAATCCAATGGGCTTCATTCATGCTACCTGTTGCTAAGTAGTGGAGTTAGCTGCAGGGTGGTAACGCTCTTAATCTCAGCTACTTGGGAAGCTGAGGCAGGAGAATTGTCAGCCTAAGCAATTTAAGGAAAGTGTCTCAAAGAAAAAGAATTGAGAAAATAGCTCAGCAATGGTACAATCCTGATCCCTAGGGTTTATCAATCAGTCAGAAAGTTTGCAGAGGAAGGAGGACACGGAAGAGCTGGAAATCTTTGCTCCTGAGACTTTCTCTGCATTTCAGTTCTGCTTCCCACTGGGCTAGCTTTCTGTCACAGTGACGAAATACCTCAGAAAGAGACTTAAAAGAGGAGAGGTTTATTTTGTTTCATGGAGGTTTCAGTCCATGGTCATTGGCTGTATTGGCTTCGACCTGTGGCTAAAAATAACTGTTGAGTACATAAATCAGCCATCAATTACCAGTAGCTCTTACTTCTTAGAGTTGTAAGGAGAATGAAGGTACATGATGAATATGCAGAGTGTCCCCCAAAACTACTTGCTATTTTTATTACTCAGGCTGTCAACAGTGCTTCTGGGTGGAAGCTTACAGGTATTTTTAAATTCTTCTTAAATGACAGTTTAATTTAAAATATTTAATAACTATTATTTTTATTGCCATGTTAGCTGATGACAGTGGAGATTGGCTCTTGATTTAAACAATCAAGAACATAATTGAATTCTCAGAAGTTAAGACTTGAGGAATTGGAACATTAATAAGCGCAATGTGGAGAGGACCCTGCTAGACATGTTCTGTGGTGAACGTGGAGGTTCCTGGGGTCAGAGGCCATGATTTCTGCCACTGGTTAAACGCCTTTAATGAACGGGGCTGTGACAGGAATTCATTGATTTACATGATTTGTACATTTGTCATTGCCTAGATATTTTTAGCTAGTTTGTGAGTCATTGTGCTTTATCAACTGCTCCAATCCCACCACTTAGATTCCACCCGCGTCGTTTCCCTGGTAGCACTCTCAAAGGGTATGGAGGTCTTAGACTTGACCACGTGAAAGTCTCTCCTGGGCTGCTTTCTCCTTGACATCCTTGACAGTTTAAAACTACGATCTCCCATGGTTTTCTTCATGCTGCCTTCCAGGTCTTCCACGGTGAAAGCAGCATTAACCTGTAGCCTCAGTTTCAAAATTCTTGGGGCCCCTCGTATGCACCGTAGCGTAATGGGCGGAGTCTTTGTCCAGAGAGACTGGTGGGACCCGGATGAGAACACCTGTTCAAAGTGCCTGTCCTGGTCCCTGGAGGGGTCAGTGAACACTAGCTCTCTTTTTGCTCTTTGTTTCATGTCTACTGTACTTTCTCATTCTTTTTCTCCAGCTGCTTCTGAGACATGGCAGTTGCAAAGATACTCCTGAATTTTTTTCTGAATGTGTGTTTTATACAGTCCTGTGACTAGGGGTTTTTACAGAGGGTTCCAGCGCTCCGGGCCTGGTAGTTGCTGGCCTCCTGACTGACTTGTGTTCCCAAATGTAGCCCACAAACATTATGACCTCTTGACTTTTTGCCCTTCCTTCTTCCTTCCAAAACCTACTCCTTGGCCTCCATTCTCTATTTTGGGTATAACACCTCTGCAGTGTTTGAAGTTAGGTCAGGTGACCCTGAGACGTTTCACTTGGTCTCACTGTGCAGTTCAAGTTGGCCTTAAACTTACTATGTAGCCCAGGTTCGCCTCTTAAGTCTCAGCAATCCTCCTGCCTCAGCTTCCCTAGTGTAGGGCTTACAGGTGTATACCACCATGCCCAGCTGAGGCTGGTTTTAACCCTACTTTTTAAAAGAAAATTTTAATTTCCTATGACATCTAAACAGAATGGAAGTCTTCCTGCCACATATCTTTTTCTTGTTATGGGCACTGAACTCAGAGCCTTTGGACTGAGATACATTCCCCAGCCCATTTTTATTTTTACTTATTTTTTTTTTATTTTGAATCTAGTAGAAATACAGCAGGAAAGACAGAACAAAGCCAATCGAGACAATGCGGTGAAATTGCTACAGAACTTCACAGCAGGTTACCAGGATAACAGTAATAGGTACCATAGCATATCTTGTTATCTTCACAATGGTTGTCTAGCCAATTTGGTATAGCAAAATCAAACCAAAGACAGAACATTATAAAACCAATTGAAAAAGAATATTGAATAAAGTAAAGCAATTAATCATAATAAAACAAAACAGTGAAAACAACATTTGCTTTCAAACAGAAGATGAAGGAGACCCCCCATATTTGCTATATTGCATACAGTCATCCTCCCAAGAGATGCTCGTACCTCTGTCCCCAGTTGCTAACGGTAGGGGAGGCTTTGGGATGTTTGGTTCTCAGCCTGTGCACTGGTAGGCTCACAGGAGACGCTGACTGGGTCTCCTCCTGGCTGGAATGGGAGGGAGGCACTTAGCAAGAGGGCGGGCGAATTGCTTCCTGGTGTGGCCGCCTGGGTTCCAGCATGTCAGTGGTCGGATCTCTGGGGAAGCTGACTGGCCCCATTTTTATTTTGAGATAAGGTCTTGTGAAAGTGTCCAGGCTGAACTGGAAATTTCTATTCCTGCCTCAGCTTCCAAGAGTTCTGGGATCACAGAACTCACGCTACCACCACAGGCTCTCAGCAGTCTTGAATGCTTCAAATTTGGAGTAAAGTTGATCTTGTGAATTGGACCATGCAGCAGCTACTCCACTGACATTCACAGGAGTAGACAGTAAGAGTGAGAGGCTGAGAGCTGGGAAGCTAGGTCCCTGGGTGAACGCTGTATGTAGAACAAGCCTTTTCTGTATGTGAAGTAATCAGAATTTTGCCGTTTCTGTTTTTTCTAAAAAACATTTTAAACTTTTTAACAATAAAAAAGCAAGTGGGATACAAAACAAGATCTGTAGAAAATTTCAAGTGAGTGCAGATGATATTAAGGTTAATAACATGCAAATATATTTTAAAGAGTTACCGAGTGTGTAGTCGCATTTATTTTTTTCATGGTATATTTTTTCAAAGAATAGGCACTAAAAGTGGAACTGTCAAGGGGGATTCATCAAAATGTCATAATGTCATATTAGAAAACATGAATTTCATGATGATTGATGACTTTCTTTCATTTGTTGAGAGTGACGAACTTATAGGGAAAAATCAGATGTTGCATGATTTTTCGAAAAATACGATTCAAATCTCAAAGCACTTGACAAGAGTTTTAAACCATTCTAAAGGCAAATTTATTAGATCCAAGATAAGACAATAGGAACTCTGTGGAGTGTGTGTGTGCGTGTGCATTCATGGCACACACAATATAATTAGGAAAATGTTCCACTTTCCCTAAAGTTCGTCACGCCAGGTCCAGTGGGTTGTCTCCTTCGAGGTGGTCGGTTGTTGTGGTGTGAAGGTCGTGTGTTCTGGCCACATTGAGCACCAAATATTGTAATCCCAAGTATTAAGTAGTTATCCAAGTATTGTAATCCCTTTTCCAGTTTTCCTCACAATCCAAAAAGTTTTATTTGTAATCCCATTGGGACGTTATTGGAATCCCAGCAAGTTAATTCCAATCTACCACGTCCAGTGCAACCCATGTTGTGAGTAAAAACACCAAGACATATTCTAAGTTAAGGGCAGCCAAGGGGTTCTAAGTCTAATCCCTGTGAGGATGTCTGGACAAAGGCCCTGATCCTAGGCCTCTCCCAGAATTTATTATCTTGTGAAGAAGGGTGTGGCTCAGGGCTGAGTCACAGTGAGGATGTTGGGAATCACGTGAGTAACTTGAGCTGGCCAACCAGGTGGGGAGAAAAGCATCTCTACAAAATGCAGAGATAGGGATATGCTAAAGGATCGATTTGCATAATTCAATTAATGTGGCAGCTGAATTGTTTCAGGAGGCTGTTGCTTGGGTTTCTGATATGTAAACTTCTGTGCCCTGGGGAGTCATAGCCTCTTTACCTTGAAGCTCATCCCCAGTTGACATTCCTGGAGCTGAAGGCTCTACCATCCTTCTGTGCTCCTATCTTTTATGGAGTACACTATGCCGCCAGGAGTATGGAGTACACTATAGCCTTATTTGCAATGCTTAGAGCCAATTGAAGAGAGAAGAAAATACTATAGCCAGCTTTGTACATATCAGTGTAAGGAAATAAGCCTCCATATAATCAAAGTTGCAGCAATTGTTCTGCATTCAAGGGGAGTCACTCCAGTTGTTTCCCACAGGCGCAGGTGAAAGATTGAAACACAGGAATGAATGACACTGTCATCATAAACCTGTTACTTGCTTTCTGTACAAAATAGATATTCAAAAATTAATCCTGAGTTTAGGAAGTGGCCAGTAAAGGAAACGAGAGAGGAACTGAGAAACTACACTGAAATCGAAAAGGCCTTGGTCTTGAGAGATCAGTATGGCAAGGCAGGGCCTCTTAGTTGTGTCACCGGGGAGCTGCTTTTTGGGTTGGGGTCTGTGCTGTGTCTTGCATTTGAATTGTTGTCCGTTCTAGAGTCTTTGCAGGGCTTTTAATACTCCTCAACCCTAAATCCTGAGAGGGGCTCCCTTCCTGGGGGATGGGCATTCCTACCATGCAGGCATAGAGTCTCCTGAGCAGGGCGTCTTTGCAGCCGGAATAGAAGAAAGAAGTCCCATTGCATGGCCTGAAAAACCTAAAAGAAATGGGTTTTCTGACAGTGAATTGTCCCTTCCTCTTCTCCACTCTCTCCTTAAACCTTTGCTTCATAATCACTGTCTGTTTTTCACACCACAGCACCGTAAGATCAGTGCCCGCACTGCTGTCTCTAGATCCAAGCTCAAACATCCCTTCTCAGAAACTGCTTCATTTAAACTGCACTGACAGCTGGGTGTGGTGACACACGCCTGGGATGTCAGCACTGGGGAGACTGAGGCAGGAGGTCATCTGGGCTACAGAGTGAGACCCTGTTTCAAAAAACAAACAAACAAACAAACAAACAAGCAACCTAAAGCTTGTTGCACTGAGGAAAGTTGGGCCTCCTTGTGGTGTAGGATTATGGCATTCTGGGCTTTCTTACAGATCATATTTTATTTTTTCCTACCCTTCTCTTGCATGGTTTTTAAAATAATGTTTTAAAAATATATTTACAGGCACCGGAGCTGCACCACACCGCTTTTTGGTTAAAACACAATGCCACTTTGTAAAGGAGTCTTTGCCAAGTGAGTTGTATGTGGGAGGGTGTGATACACTCAGAAAGGGCCTTATCGCTTATCCTATCTGCCTGCCTTTGATAGGCCTGACTTCCCTCATCAAGGCCACACCTTCCAACCTTTACTGCCATCTTTCCTCTGGAAATTATTGCCATCTAAACATTTTAACATTTCAAAACTATCCTGCTCTCTGGATTCATTTGCTGATGGCACGTCAGAGCAAGCTTCCCTGGGTGACAAATGCTTCTAACAAAAGACCACAAAAATTTTGGTTTGGGATCTCCTCCACCCTTCAAGTATTATCAGCAGAATTTCTTGCCTGCAGTGCTGGGATTGCCCTGTTTCCCTTTAAGCAACCAACTTTCAGCCAAAGTCAGTTAATGAGAGGCTGTTTGAAGGAAATCTGAATCATAATGGCAATAGGCAAAGGAAAATAAACCTGAAATAATCTTATACAGTTTCTTGCTAGCAGAAGTAGGTGGTCTCAGTTTTCCTTTTGCATCCAGACTCCTGGGGACAGTCATCAACACTTAGATGCTAAAGGTGACTGTGTCATCCTTCATTTTGTTCATCAGTGTATGTTGGGAGCAGCTACCGGTGCCAGATTTTATACTGAATGTTAGAACTATCTGAGAGTGAAAAGAATCTGCTGCTAGTGTTGAAATGTGTTCTGCAGAGGGAGATGAACAATAAACCACTGAAAGGCCGGTTTTTCACCGAATTAGAGCTATGCCAAAGGAAGGATAAATAGTGGATCTGTGAGAGAAACTTCTTTTCCACAGCAACAAGCATTTGGGAGGGTTTTCATTTCTTAAAAGCTTGAGATGAGGACCACTGGCCACTGGAGGATAAAATCTGAGCTCCACTGTAGCAGGAGCAATCAGAAAAGAAAAATGTGAACAGACGCAGTCTGAAAAAATCAACTCAACTTCTCATTTTTCCTAAAAACCAGCTAGCAATCTGCTGCCTCCCAGTCAGACCAAGGTCAGCTCACAGAAGAAACAGGAAAGCGGGGCCCTCGTGGGAGTGACGGCGACTACACAATACTGCCCACACTAGCAGCTACCTGATGTCACCTGAAACTTCAGTAACTCTCCGTTTGCTTGCTCTGCTGTGGACAGGTCTCCTGCACTGCACTCAGTTCTGTTTGGATCCTGCTCAGGCCCCTACGCCCCTCTTAGGCTTGTGAGTCAGTGGGTGCCATCATGTAGCCACTGTGTGGACCAGGGTCAGTCACCAGCCTCCTGAGGACCTTGTCTTAGCCCATGCAGGAGGCATCCTGGAGCCCAATGACCCATGAAAGTGGTGACTGGATCTGCCCAGGTGGACCTAGACATGACTCATTTTGAAGCCACAGGGAAAATTGGAATTTGCTCCGTATGTCACTTATTTGGTATCTCCCGTTCACTTAAATAACTATCTTATGACTGTGCGGAGAGCAAAGTTGGTCTCTTAGGTCATTTACCTAGAACAGGACTCCCAGCTGCATTTTCTATGCCGAGGGTGACCATCATCTCATCCTCAGCTACCTCAGTGGCCTCCCGCTTCTGATTCCTGCTTCCTGTGGTCCATGTCCAGCAGCAGCCAATGGGATCTTTGGAAAATCCCTAGCCAATGCCATTGCCACAGTGACCTGCGTGCTGTTCCTCCAGAACCACTTCCCCAAAGACAGGCCTGTCCTTTCTGTCCCCCAGTAAATGCCCACTGTCAGACTTTACAACTTTCCCATTTTTCTGTATGACCTCTGTTTGCTGATGTTTCTTAGCCCAAGTGCCCTAGCTTGGGTCACCTTTCTGCCGCCATCCCACGTCTCTTTCACATCCTTCTGTTAAATCCTATCCCTTTGAGAAGAGTCTGTTCCGTGAGCTGCATGCACACACAGACCTTGTCATTCATCTCCCTGTGTCACACGTACTTGTGACATAATGCTCAGCAGTACTTGTGACATAATGAACCCCTGTACCACCGAGGTTCCTGGATATGTCTTCCCTTTAATTCCTTTTCTGATCTGGTTTTTAGTGCATGGCAAAAACGAATGGAGGATTTGCAAAAGTCTGCTAAGGCACGGGAAAGAAGTTCAATACTTTGAAAGGTTGAAATTATTAGGGGGAAAAGTTGAGCAGAGGAGCCAGTAGCTCAGTCTTTTGCTCCTCATCCCAGAGCTGGCAAGTGCCCAAGCTTGGATTCTAAGTTCTGTGGCTGAGCCTACACCACTGCCAGAAAGAGAGATACACACACTGTATGGACGACTTGGATGAACATCATTGAATTCGTTGTTCATCTCTCTGGTTATTTCAGCATCATTCAGTCTATTAGATCATGGGAATTTTAGAGGTCTAGAAAAAGATGTTTAAAATTATTTACTCTGTCGTTGTCTTTGGAGGACAGTGAGGCTAGAGCCTGACCTCAAATGGTAAGTGGGTGCCAGGGCTGCACGCGAATCCTTCTCCTCCCAGAATCTGGACCTTTCCTGCTCTGCATTTCGGTATTCACATCTTCCCTCTCTATCTGTGCATGCGGCGGCTTCTTGATTGTGTTTTTGACACAAGCAGAACATTAACATAGCCTTGGGGAGAAATGAGGGCCACTTCATTGATGGAGGTGATGGCATCCATCTATCAAAATTGCAAATGCTATTTTTTTTTCTCTAGGAGAAAGATTTATGAATTCACCATCTTTTCCCCTTTAGATCTGAACCTCTTTAGGAATGATCCTGCCTCAGGATGTCTTCCTTTGGTCTCAACTTTGTAGGTTCAAAAATAACCTACCTTTGATGGCTGGCCATAGAACTTTTTAAATGATCTTCAGCTGTTTTGTGACCTACAGAAAGGAAGGACTAATGAGCAAAGCAATGTGGAAGCATTTTTTAAAAAAAAAATTGGGTAGGCTCTATCTTGTAAATACAATTCTAGAAAAAATATTTTATCCTCCTAATGTCATTTATAGTCATTTTTCGATGGCTGGTCTAAAGTGGGGAATGAGTAATGATTTTGGGACATTTGAGATGAATTTAGGTTGTTAGTGATATGCAATACTGTTTGTGTTTGATCATAATACTGATTTGTTCCCCTGCTTTCTTTAAATGGGTCAGTTCTAGCTTCTAGTCCATTCATATTTTACAAAGGACACTTTGTCCTTTTTCTCCTTTCCTTCATAGCCCAGCTGTTTAGGAGCACGCCAGCATCGTGGTTTTAGTTTGCTTATTATTAAAATCTATTTCCATCTCCAATGTTCCTGTTTGGAACTCAGGACGAGATGTGAACAAATGAGCAGACTGTGCCTTTACGTCTTGTGTCCCACTTTATGATTTATAATTTATACCTGGAAAAGATTTGCTGACCTGACTGATAATTCTTCTCAACAAAAAGATAAACACACCTTTCAGTCATCCTTGTAAGTCAGATGCACTTGAAAGGGACAAAGAATTCACCTGCAAGCACTTCTGGCACAGTGCCCTTTCCCATGAATTCAGACTGCTGGGAGAATGCTGAGGCTGCTAGCGTACTTTCCCCAGAGCCTCCCAGAGCCCCCAAGGGCGCAGCTGGGCATGTGATGAAGAATATCCAGAGGAGCTCTGTGTGTTCTGCAAGAGGGCCTCAAAAAGAAGCAAGAAAACTGCCCTGTGCTTTGGAGTTCAGGTTCCTGAACGTACAGCTCCCCTCCGTGCTCTTGTAGTGTGGTCCTAAGCCCTGCGCACCCTACTAGATCATCTTGGTCAAAGTGGGAGCAAATGAGTTCTCTGGCATCGCTGTGTATCTTCCTGTTGCAGTTCGAACTGGTTTCTCGGGACATTGATCCATCAGGCTGATAAGGCTCAGAATCCACAAAGTACATTTTCAAACCTCCCAGCTTGCAGGAGTGGAACTGAATCGGTGGGAGAAGGCAGGGTGCTGCTAGCACTTTTTTAAGTAGTTGTGAGATCCTCAGAATCTCAGGTGTTTGAGCTGCTGGCCTTTGCTGTGCATTGTCTGTTGTTTCTGTGTTGCACCAAAAACAGATGGTGCAAATTCTCCATAAATTTTATTTGGTCTAGACTAGGTCTCTTCGGGGAGCTCCTGGAGAATTTTTATTTTGTTCTCAGCAGACATAAGCACTGTTGAAATAGTCCAAAGCACATATAATACTAAATGTTGGCAGATAGTTTCATAAAATATTGAATCTACTACCTGCAATGCCAAAAACAGATGTTTCATCTCATCATACCTGTTAAATATAAATCACTTATTTTTAAAATCACGTAGACTCAGAATTCAAAAATTCTTTTATTATTTATTTATGTATTTTGTCTTTTTGAGATATGGGGCCTTGCTATGCAGTTCAGGCTGGCCTTAAGCTCACTTTGCAGCCCAGGCTGGTCTCAAACTTGAACCATTGTCCTGCCTCCGTCTCCCGAGTGCTGGGATTGCAGGCATGCGCCACCACACCCGGCTTTTAAAAATTCTTTTCAGAAAATTCTCAGTTTTTGGAAAGTACACAGTAATGGAGCCCATGATCAACAACCTCAGCAAAGAGGACGTTGCTAGTAACTGTAACATTGGCGGAATTCAGTCTTTGAGAGCATATTTGTCTTCTGAGATCCTCAGGTCTTATCCACATAGCAGAATGCAAGAGGCACACTGAGCAGTGACAACTCCAGTCATTCCGCTGCATAAATCACGAGTCGTGACAACTTGGGCTATAAAGTCCTTTAGGTGCCTATGACCAGCACTGCTGCAGAGTTAATCAAATAATTATCCAACGCGGGTTTCTCTTGGTCTGGCCCTCGCTGCAGATCATATTTCATTCTTTCTGTTTTTGTTCTTTTTCTGTAACAGCCTTTGTTTTTAAATAACTAGAGAAAATGAGCAAGGGTAGGATATACATGAAGTTAATGAGAGAAATATTTCTGTCTTCCCTTGGGCTGGGATCTCCCTAAAAACAAAAGATTTTGTTTTGTTTTGTGCATACATCCGTTTGGTAAATACTTTCAATACCCACTGCACCGATTTGATTGACAGTAACTGGTATTGTGGTCTCCTGGCTGAACTGTCTTTCTTCGGGTGGCGCTCAGGATGGTTTCCCTTCTCACTTCCTTTCATGGCAGACAGCCTGGGTTAGTTACCCAGGAAAGCTGCCTTAAGAACCCCAGAGGCACCTCTACCAGGCAGCAGCCCTTTAGATGTGACAGGGAGACAAGGTCTGCCCCCTCTGAACGTAAAAGTGTCACATTCTCAGCTTCATAGCTCTGTGGATGTGCTCAGTACACAGTCTCCTCCTGACTACTGCTGTTACGATGAAAAGGCTTCATAAGACGAGATTTTTACACAATGGCACTGATCTACATGGATACGTGGCTAAATTCAGGTGGAGGAGTGCCAGGTGTGGAAGAAGAGAAGAACAGCTGACCCCTCTGTTCAGGGCTGTGACCTGTTGTTTTTCTTCAGTGCATCTGTAATGAGTCTTTATGGACCTGGAATATCAAAGGATGAAAAATACAATCATGACTCATCAAAAAGCCTGGAGTGCTGTGAAATACCCTGGGGAATCAAGTTCCCTGTTGGTGGGTGCTGGTGGCCCCTGATTTCCGTGCCATGGCCCTATTGAGGGGGGTAGAGGTGAGGATTGATAGTCTGGCTGCACTAATTTAAATTTTAAAAAAAGCACTTCCAGATACTTTCATTCATTTTATATTTAAATAGAAGGTGGAGTTTGGTTTGCTTAACACACAATTAAACATTTTCTGCATTCAGTTCATTATGCGATATTTGGTTATTTTGATTTTCCTTTACTTTGTGGCTATGTGTGATTTTTGACTTCCATTCATCGCCTTTATTAATGCAAACTTTAGTTTGTTAGGCAAGCAGCTAGTTCCATCTTTTTCATGACCTTAAAATTATTACCGGCTTATTCTAGTAAATGCTACTCAAATGTGTACTGTTAACAAGATCAGTAAACTGACAAATATTACAATAATTTTTTTTAATCTCAGAGTTTACCAAAGTCATAATCATTGTTACATGAAATTTAGAAAAGCTTTACATTAATAAGAAGAGAAAAATAGTCCTAAAATTTGTAGCGCTCTAGGGATTAGACTGTTTCTTGGAGCTCTTTCAATGTTTTTCAGAGGAATATTGGAATCTGTGATTTGTATTTTTTATATAGCAAATTCTCAATATCCTAAGTGGGAGAACTGGGACAGGATTAGAATAAGCATGAGGAATTTTATTTAAGAAAACATATACTTAAAAAATAAAACTTATGCGATTTCAGGGTCACGTTGCTGCTTTCCATTTTAAAATTGTCACCTCTCGAGCCAGGTATGGTGGCACATGCCTGTAGTCCCAGCACTGAGAGACAGAGGCAGGAGGATCTTACAAGTTCGAAGCCAGCCTAGGCTACAAAGTGAGTTCAAGGCCAGTCTAAACTGCATAGCAAGAACCTGTCTCAAAAAGGCAACTAATAATAGCAATAATAATAGTAATTATTATAATAATAATAAATAGAAAAATAAATAAATAAAATACATTTGTCATTTCTCATCAGATTGAACCTGTTTCCAACCCCACTCTGCTGTGGTTTACTGTGAATTCACCAGCACGCCCTCCTTAAACTGTAATGATCAGACTAAGAAAGATGAGACAGTACTGTTTCCAAACCTGGCAGCAGTCTCCGGGCTTTAGAAAGGGAACACATTGTGTGGTTCAAAAATACTGAAGCTTTTCGCACCTTCAGTTGGTCCCTTCAACGTCTGTGTGGAAGCCACATTGCCTTTGTGTGGAGCCAGGATGAGAACCTCAGTCGACTAGCAAAACCCAGAGATCCGAGGCAGTGACATCCGTCCCTGTCACCCCTGCACAGTACGCTGTGGGGCAGCTTTGGAACTAAGATCCAACCGTGGAACTAGGTCTTGTAAATGTGCTGGAAATTAATTTACTTCTATTCAGCTGGCCGGCTGCTCAAGCTCTCTCCTCCAAATTCACCAAAGAGAAATAGCTCCTCAAATAATTAGATGGTCGAATGGGAACACAATAAGTTATCTCTCCATTTCATTCTTTTTGGTTTGTGTCCAGTAATTTTTATGGAGTTAATTACATTTAGCAAGCTTGATGTGAATTTCCTTCTAGAGGATTTACTGCACCTTATAGGAAAGCCATCTACATCTGACAGTTTTGAATTACCCACCTATTTAGGGGATTATCCTGTGTTCTGTTCCTGAAAGAGCAAGGTAATTTTCAGCGTAGTTTTTTCTGTCATTTTTCTCCCTTGTCTGTTTTCCTGAAAGCTTGCTCTGAGGAAAGAGAGGAAATAATGGGAGGCAGGTAGAGAGGGGGCACTAGGTCTGCAGTTCGCTGCATAAACTAACTACTGGTGGAAAGGAGAAACTAGAAAATCCAACCCAATAATTCATTTAATTAAGGAATTTGCTGACATCGTTTAAATAAAAATAAACACAGTTTTATCTGATACTTATCTTGATCCTGTGAGCCCCAATTCAGTCCTAGGTTTTCTGCCTCTCCTTAATTAAGAGCAGCAATGAAACAGTGGGCAGGTGAACCCACAGTGTTCTGGTATAACTTGAGACCTTGCGCTTGCCAGGCAGGCGCTTGTGCCACTGAGCTAAGCTTTGACCCCAGGAAGCCACCCTCACTGGCGAACCGGAGGAGTCCTAACAGGTGCCCAGGTTAGTGTGTAGAACTAGGTACTACATACTGTGTTTCCTAACATGGATTATCTCATTAATCATCACGTCAGCCTCGCAGGTGAGAATACTGAAGGTTAGAGTAGTTACAGGTTCACACATCTGATAAATAGCAGGATGTAAGAATCGAATTCGGATTTTATGGCTCTGGCTATAAGTTCATGCCTTTTTCCTTCTGTCTCTGCTAACTTTGACATAAACTAATAAGCTGTTTAAAAAGAGATCAGACAACGAGGAGGGTTGTTAGCTAAAAAGTAACTTTTTTTGTCTTTAGAGACAGGGTCTCACTATGCAGTTCAGGCTGGCCTTGAGCTCACTTTGTAGCCCAGGCTGGTCTTGAACTCATAAGCATCCTCCTGCCTCAGCTGCCTGAATGCTGGGATTACAGGCATGTGCCACCATGCCCAGCTACCTCTTCTTTTTGTTGCTGTCATTCTTTACTTACGTTCTTGCTGTTACTGACTATAAAACATCCTTGTCCTAAATATGTTAACCTTTGTAAATGAGTATTAAAATAACTCAAGTGTCTCGATTTTATATGAACCTTTGTAGCTCCATCGTTTCCCTTAAAGCCAGTTCAAAATAATGTCCCAAGGGTACTGAAGACCTGCACCAAGGTAGAGCCTTCAAGGCAACTGAGGGAGTCTTTCACCAATTAACCAAACTGTTTGCTAGAAAGAGTAAGCCTACTTGTGAATGACATAAACTTGGATTTCTAATTTGCATCTGTCTTTGTGGGGAATCCTTTCTCTAGATTATAGCTAAAAAAATTGATTTTTTAAGGTAAAGCTTTACCATCTTGAACTTACCACGAAGGAAACACAAGAAATCAAATGAAGATCAGTGGTATCGCTTAATAGTTACAAAACATTATCAAAAGACTATGCATAAATTCACAGTATTGACATTAGAAAAAACTTATTTGAGAGAAGAGTATTAATTAGACAAATGTTTGTGAGCTTTTTCCTCTTTTGCTCCTTTCAAAGTAACTTATTTTTATAAGGATGTTCTATTCCAGGTTCTATTGTCTAGTGTTGAGGTATTAAGGAGCATATTTACACTTATTTGAAGAATTTAAATTACATAGGAAAATCATTTATTGTTTGTATTTCAAAAGTGTTACAGTTAGGACATGTCCCTTGTTAATTCCAAAACCAGTTACTCTTCTACTAGTAATTTGGCCTTGTAGTATTTGTTCACAGGGAAATGATGTAGTGGTCTGAGCTAATTGAGGTGAACTACATTTTGATATTTTTACTTCAGGGATGAATTTGCTTACATTTGGACCACAGTTCTCAGAGTGTGATCCCGGACAAGCAGGCTTTCACTGGTCTTGGAGTTTATCAGAAGTGAAAAATTCTCACACGCTAATGGCAACTATAAACTTGGATTGGGGGCCAAGTGGTGGCATGGAGGTGTGTGACTGTAATTCCAGCATCAAAGGCGGGTGATGGAGGAGGATCTGGGCAATTTAGCAAGACCTTGTCTCAAAACAAAAAATAAAAAAGTTCTGGGAGTGTAACTCAGTGTGAAGACCTAGGATTAAATCCTCAGTGGTTTTTTTTTAAAAAAAGTTCTCAGAGTCATTCTGATACACGCAGCACTTCAAAAGGAAGATTAGAAAATACTAACTAGTCTTTCGATATTAGAAATGACTGAAATTTGCCATTTTATCTGAATTTGGGTCCAGGTTATTTTCAGTGTGAAATCATCTCCCTTAGTCACCCAATGTCCCAAACCAGAGCTTAGGTCACACTTAAACTGACATAGTAATTATGTCCTTAAAGGTTCTCAGACACTTACCCAGGAATATCTCTGATTTGAGGTTGGAGGAAGCCTTCCTTGGGGCAAGTCATCAAATTTCTCTCCTATTTCCGGTGTATTATAATGTTAGTGGCTAAGATACCAAAGAACGGTTTCATTCTTTTGTCACAGAGATGAAAACAGTTTAAGCACTGGGCTTCCAAGAAAAGAAAATCCCTAAAACAACATAAATGTAAAATGAATCAGCATATATAATTGTAGAATTTTGAAGTGCCTAAAGGAAATAGCCTAAGAAACAAGTTAGAAATATCCCCCAAATCAGGCTACATCATTTAATCAAGGCAAGAAAATCAATTTAAAATTGGTTTTACTTAAATCATACTGAGGAATCAGTTTTTCCAGCAAGACAGTTGATGGTAACTTTTCTTCAGCAAGAGTAAGAAAGCTCTTTTTAAAAACTTTATCCTTTAAAACTCAGGAGAGCACCTCAGGGTCCAGGGATCAAGGAACCACGGATTCTACACTTTATCTTCACAAACTCCAGAAAGGAAATGCAGGAAAGTCATTCATATTCAAGATTACAGGTTGGCACCTTATGACTGTCCAGCCCAGTCCTGCCCACCGCTAGTTTTTGTGTGATCTGAGAGTTCATGGTGGTCTTTTTTCCTTCTCTTTCTCTTTCTTTCTCTTTTTCTTTTTCTTCTCTCTTTCATTTTCTTTTTCTTTCTTATGGATGGTATCTGCAATTCATTTGGAAGTAAAGAACACTTTCTTTGAACTCAAATTAAGTGAAATGTTTCATCTCAGAGTAACCAATTCCTTTTTTCTTATTAGTCAATCAGTAATTTCAAAATTAATTGTTACTATTTAATTTTCAATTCCATCACTGAAAAATATTGTGGACATTTGTTTTCCATTTTGTTATATAAGTAGCTGTACAATATTCTTAGTTGTTCTCAATACCTGCAAAACCTAAATTACTTAATGTGGAAATTTTTTTTTTGTGCCGGGAATCAAACTCAGGACCTCATGTTTGCCAGGCAGGTGCTTATGCCAATGAGCTAAATCCCCAGCCCTTTACAGGACTTTTTGAGAACTCCTGGGCAAGATAATCTTTATGGTCCTTTCGACAATCCAGCTTTTCAGTTATTCTCAACACATAGCCAGAAAACCAGTTACGGACTGCAGATGATCAGGAAAATGTGAGTTTGCCAGCATTTGCCCACATTTTGTTTGAGTGGAACAAAATCCAATGAGTCCGATCAATTACTGAGCCCCATTTTTTTCCCCCTAACAACTTTCCAGCTTCACCTCATATGTTTGAAAAATAAGAAAAGACTTACTAGTCCAAGTCTAAGACTCAGTGCCTTTGTGAGAAAACCAACCCTATTTTGGTTCAACCTTTAACCTTTCTCCTTATCTTATTAGGGAGAATGTATTAGTCGGTGAATGTTCATACCCTCCCTAGATACCATCAGGACTTGCACATTTTCATAAAAACTTGCAAGCAGTGAGATAGATTTTTTAAAACCATCATTTATTCTTATCTTATTAATGTAAGAAATAGTCTAAAAGGAGAACTTTAAATTAGAGAACTAATTCAATAAAGGCCACTAGGTGTTTTTGATATTTCTGAGATAGGTTCTCAAGAATCCTGGATATACTGCTAGAGGTGCCCAACGCATAAGAGGCAGAGTTCTATTGAGCCTATTTGGAAGTGTGTGCCCAGTATTATGTGGTAAGATTAGAAAGGTTTTCATGCCTCTGGAGACAGATACTCCTTGTCCATCCATTTGCACATATGGTTCAAGTTCCCCTTGAAGGATCACTGTTGGAATTTCCATTTCGACCTTCAGGAAACTATTAAAACATAAGTTTGTTACTTGGGAAGATAATTTTTAACCCTCCATTAGTGTGGACTTTAACTCAAATTAGGTTTTACAAATTAGCTACCTAGCCAAAAGTAACCATTTACAGAAATTTTTAGTAACTCTGACAGAGACGTTGTACTTAAAGAAATTGACCTGACTTAGAGATACATTAAGCTTGGTCTTGTCTTGTCTTGTCTTGTCTTGTCTTGTCTTCTCTTCTCTTCTCTTCTCTTCTCTTCTCTTCTCTTCTCTTCTCTTCTCTCTTTCTCCTCCCTCCCTTCCTTCCTTCCTTCCTTCCTTCCTTCCTTCCTTCCTTCCTTCCTTCTTTCCTTCCTTCCTTCTGTGCTTTTTGACCCAGCATCTTGTTATGCACTTCAGGCTGGCCTTACACTCACTTTGTAGCCCAGGCTGGTCTCAGACTCTCTCAAGGATCCTCCTGCCTCAGCCTCCCACATTCTTAAATTACAGGCATGTGTCACCATGCCTGGTTTAAGCTTGGTCTTAGATGAAAGATCCCTGGATGATGGTGAACTGTCCCTGTCACTTGTACCACCCTGCAGGTGAGCCTGTATCTGTACTGGATGCACCCAGCATGGCTGGGGATTTGGGGGCAAATGGAAGTTGAGACCACCACTCCACTTGCCCACTCCTCCGTTTACAGTGTACCCGAGTCACATTCTGGTTGAAGGCAGAACTTACTCCACCTAACTACAGTGCTTCAAAACTTGTGGAAGATCTTACATGCTGGAGTTGGATTTATTTCATCACCACCTAACCCAGAAGGTTACTTAAAACCCTCTAGTCCTTCATCTGCAAAATATAAGAACAGTGTCAGTGCTCCGAGTTCCTGGAAGCACTATGACAAACAAAATGATGCAGGGAAGCACAATAAATACTCAACAGATGCTGGGTGTTTGCTGTTATTAGCTGCTTTTACATGGTACATTACTTTAGAAATGAACTACAAAGACGATCTGATGATATCAGTATCTGTATTTCCTATAAAAGAGAAAATCACATTAATGATCTGCATGCGTTATTTGTAAAATGTAATTAGGATTATGGTGCACATTGCACCCTCACGCACTAACATCCACATACCCAAAACTCTAGCTGTTGTGTTAGCTTTAAAAAACGTGACACAGCATAGCCAAAAGTAGTTACAGCTGCATACTCCACAAAGAGGCTTTCCTAAGGGATCCTAGGATGGACCTTGGTAGACTGATAAAAGGGTCTTTTCTTCTTTTCCTTCTCAGTCTACCTCTTATATTTTATGTCAGCAGAGAGCAATCAAGGAAAGTGACAGGAATTGAATGCAAAGTTTGCTTTCTAAAGTGAACTGATTTCCCCACAATGGCGCAATCGGAAGGTTTAGCGCAGAGCCAGCCCACACAGACCCCATGTCAGCCTGACCCCTGGGAAGAGGACAGGAGAAAAACCCTTCTTGAGGAAACACTTGGGACTTGCTTATCAAGTTATTAGCATTCAGCAATACAGTGTTGCAGATCTCACCAGAAGAGAAAGATGAGAAATAGTAACACGTTAGTGCTTGTTATGCCAAGTAGACCTTTTACGTGGGCTTTGTTTAGAAAGAATGAGATGGTGAAAATTTTAAGATGCAAAATAAGTGGTGAATAAATAAGTGGTGTATCTTCATATCCATGCACCAAATATGGGAAGCCCGTGAGCCACGCAGAGCCAAGAAATGTATTGAAGTATCAGTTTAGTAGGTCATTTTGAATGTAGGCAGCAAAATGGCTGTGTCTGAAAAGCCACAACGTTATTTTGAGAGTGTCTGTCTCTAAGAATCCTGAAATATTAATAACAGTCTTAATGTAGTCGAAGACAAAAGAATGTTAAGGGTAGTAATGGCTGTCTAGAATAGCACAATGACAATTTTGTGTTTACTGCTTGTGTTCGTAAAAGCAAAAGGGAGGGGAAAAAAGCAAAACTAGCATGTTAAAACAGCAACAGCATTCCATTTCCCAAATGTCTAAAAAGCTATTTCCCAAGCAAATTCATGTGTATTTATTGTTGGTGACATTAATGCTACCTCCAAGAAAAAACAGGAAAAAGTACAAAACTTGTAAATTAATTTTTGATTACCAAATTGGGAGAGACACTTTTCAGGGCGATTTTTTTTGTGTGTGCGTACTTAAAGAATTTTAAGTCTAGAATATGACTAGTCTTAGAATACTGCAGCTGAGGCAACAGCAATGCCTGTGCTTTTCCTTACAAGCTATTTGAAGGGGCCATTCACCCATTGCATTCATCAGTCATTGGCTAATATTTGTCAGCATTAATCTCTCAATTGCCACCACTTATTTTTAGGTTTTGGCACTTGATGAAATCAAAAAGTCAGTGGAGGACATGCTTTTGTGTGTGTGTTTGTGTGTGTGTGTGTGTGTGTGTGTGTTGTACCTTCTTAGCAGTCTGAACACGAATTGCTTCAAGTTGCTTGTCCGCTCTGACTGGTTGAGTGACAGGTGGAACTCAGGGGGGTGGTGTCTATATTCCTGGGCTCTTTGTGTTTGATGTAGGAAGACCTGATTTGACCCCTAGTGCTTCTTCCTGCAAAACCAGCATTTCTGATTTTAATGGGAACCCGAGGGCCATCTTTAAGCATGACCAAAACCTCCTTGCATATTGAACCTTCCCTAATTATGCAATGTGAATTAACTTGAGACACATAAATCTTAGTCACTGGAGCGACTTGTTTTTCTAAGATGCTTTGGTCCAGTGAAAGACGAAAGCAAATAAGGGCGAGATTGATCTCTGAGCACTTTTATTGTTGGTGCTCCACACATCATAAAGTTTTGGCTCGTTAAAGGAAATTCCATAAACAAGTTTAGTTAATGAGAGTGAAGTTACTGTGTGCCTTTCCAAGTTTCCGCTAAACTCCCTTGCTACCTGCCGTTATAGAGTCGTGATGAGGAAAATGTCAACAGGAGGTGCAAGAGGGGAAGGAGGCTTCAGCTGCAAGCTGGAGGGATGCTTCAGGGCAGAGGAATGGTGGCCCCACCTCCACAGAGAACCAAAGGCCATCGCAGATCTCTGATCTACCTATAAAATGTGCTAGATCACTAGCGTGCTTGGTATCTCTTGGTGATCAGATCTATGGAAAATGCCTTGTGGCTTCCTCTCCCAACTGGTGGTTATTTCAATATAAACGCATCGTAAGGACATAAAAATGGAGATGCTCCAGGGTGAGTCACCCTGGGAAGACTAGGGGTAACTCATTTTTTTTTTTGTTTGTTTTTAACTTCTGCTAGAATAACTTTCATCTCTTTGCCTTTATAACTTTAATACGGATGGTGGTCAGTTTTTATTTTAGGTTGGGATAGATCTGAGAGGTGATCTTGAAGAACACTTATGGGAAGAAAAAAGGAGGGAGCAAGACCCTATTAATTAATTTTTTTTATTATGAGGTTTCAGAGCATTATCGAATTTTTCCACATTACTAAGAGCAGCTCTCAGTGTCACTGTGATGTTTGTAAAGATGAAGTCATGGAAAGCCTCAGATGCATAAAGCTGTATCACCATGCTGTCTGCTTTGGCCTCTGGGCAGGGGGCGTTGTACATCGAAGGGATGGAGGGAGGGAAAGATAGCAGGGTTTTATTAACTTGAAAATAAACACAAAATATATGCTGAACTTCAAAACAATCTTAGCATATTATATTCCACAATCTACAATTAATTGTTTTTATGATTTGCCCTTCTTTACAAACTCTTGTCTTTTACATACTTGGTCAGTTTTGTTGGATTTTTTGATTCAACTCTCTGTAGCTGTAATTAGGAAATAATCACAAAGCAGTTTTGGTTGTTAGATGTTGGACGTGTGTCCAATTGGGTAGTTAAAGACCATGCTCTCAGATTCCAGAGCTTATAGGGATACAGGCTTTGAGGGAAGGACTCTTGCGGGTCAAAGCTGGTTGTTGACACCAGATGTGTGGTTTTATACCAGTAATTACTTGCTCAAACCTGGGATTCCTCTTCTCTTTTCTCTTTTCTTCTCTCCTGTCTGTCTTTTCCCCTCCCATCTCCTTCTCTCTTTCCACCCTCTTCTCCCATTACTCCTTCCTCCTCCCTTTCTTCCCCTTGTGTCTCTCTATTATGGAGTGAATCAAGAGCTTTCACAGTAAGCTATGTCCCCAGGCCCTCCCCTGCCTTTACATTTTCTTGTTTTATTTTGAGAAAGACTTTCACTAGATTATTAAATTGCCCAGCTTGGGCTCAAACTTGTGATTTTTCTACCTCAGCCTCCCACAATGCTGAGATTAGAGGCATGTGCCACCACATCCAGCTGGAATTCCTCATTCCTAAATTAAAGATAATAACAGTTTTATAAGGATTAAACAAGAAAATACGTATAAAAGGTAACTGTACATTTGCTTGAGACCATGAATTTTAAGAAAGTGTCTTCCAGGGTCTCCTTGTCACCGAACTCGAAATTTTAATGACCCTTCAAGAGTCCCTGTCATGAATTGATAATTTTGGGTTGCCTTCTCTTTGTGTCAAACCAGAAGATCACTGATGATTAACAAAAAATTGTTTTTCTTAATCAAGGGGATGGCTTCACATTTTGCTTCGCTGTATTCCTAGCGGCTTATATTTTTGTGTTTTTTTTTTTTCCTTCCCTGTAGCTTGCAAAATTGGGTACTACAAGGCTCTCTCCACGGATGCCACCTGTGCCAAGTGTCCACCCCACAGCTACTCTGTCTGGGAAGGAGCCACCTCGTGCACCTGTGACCGAGGCTTTTTCAGAGCTGACAACGATGCTGCTTCCATGCCCTGTACCCGTAAGTCGTCTGCTTCTCTCCTGTTTTTATGATGCCAGCAGCTTTCATTACTACCAAGAAGGGCACTGCCAGGTCCTCCCCAGGGTGACTACACAGAGGGCAAATGAGATCGAGCACGAACCCTATCTCAGCCATCGTAGGGAAAATGCTTATGAAAGAAAGGATCATCTGCACTGTTTCTAGTTGCATTCTAAATGTACAGTTGCTTTGCGGAGTAGAGCTAGGGTGTTCGGGGCTTGTCTTCCACTGTAATTAGAGCAGAGATTGGAATTTATAAATAGTTTTACCATCTCAATAAACACCTGGCAAAGCTTAACAGCTGTGGGAGAGACAGGTAGAGGGCAGCGTTTGGGAAGGTGGTTTCAGTCTGTGAGGAGACAGCTCAGCGGGCGCTGAGATCATTGCTTGACTTGTTATGACACCTTTTCCTGCTTTCCTCATAGTATTGTATTTGTAACAGTTAGGAATGGATCCTAATAAATGCTTGTTTAATGACAGGTACTTAATAAATGCTGGGCTGGTATGTAGGGGAGTAGAAAAATCTCTTCTCGCGCTCTATTTGGGCTGTGTTTCCAAGTGCTGCCATTTTTCTCATGAACTGAGCCTCCCAGACCCTGCAGCGCAGTGGCTGTGACCTTGGCCAGGACAGGGATGAAGGGCCCTGGCATGTCATCATGTGTTTGCGTTAGGTGAAGTCTCTGCTTCCGGTTTCTGTTTCTATTAGGCCTAGTAGTACATCACACATCTCATGGTTTTGGTTTGTTTTCCAGCCCACTGTTTGCTGAGTGACTCTTTAGCCTTTGATGTCACAGTTTCTTCTGTAGAAGAAAGTTAATAACAGTACAAGTTGAATATTCCTTTTCCAAACTGCTTGGAACCGAACATCCTAAACTGAGGACGTTTTGGGTTTTGAAATAGTTGTGTCCATGCATCAAAATATCCTGTGAATAAACTCATGTCTACACATGAAATTCATTTCTATTTCATCTGTCTTTATGCAAATATCCTGAAGGTAATTTTATACAGTATTTTTAGAATGCCTGCCTTTTTATTGCAACCCATCACATTAGGACAGGTATGGATATTGCTTCTTATGTTGTCTTGTCTGAGCTCAGAAAATACCAGATTTTAGAGCATTTTAGACTTCCGGTGTTTGGATTTCAGATATTCAACCTCTACTCCCCTAACAGCTGCTGGTATTTAATGCCTCATGTTTCTGTTATGCTGTGTAAAATTCACTGATACATTTTGGTTTTTACTGTCAATATGACTAATATATCATTTTGTTCTTTAACTGCTATATACTCCATTTTGGCTGCCGTGGGGGCAGTATCGCTGAACATAGAAGTGTCCTCTGCTTTGTGAGCGGCTGAGACTGCCATTCTAACACAATCGGGTGTCCTCTTTCAAAGGAGTAGGAAGAGAGATGTCAGATTCATCCCAAACTTGCACTAAAATTGCCATACCTCATGGGCTGGCTTTTGCAGTAAGAGACAAGACTATTATCACTACTATTAAAATTGCTGCTGCTGCTGTTGCTTCTACGAATGCTAATTTTTAAACTAAGTTCAGGTAGCCTATTAGGTACCTTCTGTAAACCTTATGACATGTTCATGTTGCAGTGGGTCGGTAAAGTAGATGTTTTTCATTTTGTAGACAAGGTAACCGGCAGCTCAGTGATATTTAGAACAAACTGCAGAGCGCTCTCTGCCTTCCAGGATCAGGTCAAGCTCAAACTTGTAGAGTGAAGGAGTTCAGAGGGTTAGTCTGTACCCTGACTAGGCAATGGCTTACATTTTCTGTCTTCTCCTTTTTCTATTCCTTCTACAGATTAAGGACTTTTTCTGGGTCACCACTTTTGTTTGGCCTTCATGAGCCCAAACCTTCTCCTCCTCCCCAATCTCAGTAATTTTGTGCTATATTCTATTATGTATAATTAGATTAATAATGAACTTCCTACTTCTGTTCGTATCTGCTACCAACAGCTCTCCAGGGGTGGGAGTTTAGGGTACAATAATGAACTCAAGGGATAGTATTTTTGGATGACATTTTGATAACTGCCCTTTTTTGCACCATGCAGTCTGTGACTTTTCCATGCAGGTCAAGCCTTTCTCATGCTGAGGTTTGATTGTGCTATCAATGTCATAGAACTCATTTTTGATGACATGGTGTGGTTCTTCCTCCAGTGTTTTTCAGTCTCATGATTCTGTCCTGTTAGCATCTCCGGCATAATGTGCCAATCACTTAATTACTTCATCTTGCTCCTTGGGAGTGTAGGGATGCCCCAAAATCACCGTATACCTGTGACACTGAATCATTTGCCAGGCAGTCATTGGGCTTCTGGAATTTTATAGGTCTGTAGGAATAAAATTTTAGCTTTATACTGATGATACAAATGAAAAGAAAATCTGCTTTTAGCACAGAGATAGATCAAAAAGGTTTAAAACCTAAAGGAATTTTTGCATTATTCTGGGACTGTTTTCAATAAGGTTAAGGGAAGAATGGTAACATTTTGAATCTTGGATCAAAGGTCTGTAAAGACAAAGACAACAAAATAAAAGGTGGCCCTCGCCTTCCTGCTGTTACCATAGAATCCTCCTCCTCCCCTTCATGGTTTCAGGGTCTTCCGCATGGGCCCAGTGATGACTGCACCCCACTGATTGCCACCCAGTGCCTCAGCCAAGAGGGAACTGCTTGCTTGCTGACAGTTCCACACGGACTCCCAGTCCTATGGCCTTAGCTCCAACCACTAAGGACACTTGTCATCTTGAGAATGTGTTTAATCTCACCAAGCCAAGCCCTAGTTTCCTTATCTGTAAAATGGATTCTCACTATCTACATCTGGGGTTGTTCTAAGAAATAAATAAGAAAATATTTGCTAAGGACTAGCACATGGTTGGAGTCTAATAAATATTTGTTCTTTTCTACTTTAATCACCAGCTGATTATTTCCTTTCCCAAACCATCTTCATCTCCCCAGACCATCTCCAGCGTTAATACATCTCACTATCTCTCTATTAGTGTGTTCCGCCTTTGGCTGCACAATTAAATTACCCAATCACCCCAGGAGGCCACCTGATCTCTGGGGTAGAACTCAGACATCAATATTTTCAGAAATTAGCCCATTAATGTCATGTACATAAAGGGTCTAGACCACTTCTCTATAGAGTTGAATTCTTGAGTATAATTTTTAAGCTTGTAATACTAATTCACAAGACCTCTTTTGAGAAAGAAATGGAGAGGTGATCATACTTTGTTAATAGAGAGGCCATGTGAGTAACTGAAGCAGCAGAATTAGAATCAAGTTCTTATTCCCTGATTCTCTCCCTTGATTTCCCTCCTTCCTGTTTCGTTAGTGGACCTGTGTTGAACAGTACGGTAGCCTCGAGGCACATGAGGCTGTTGACATTTACAGTTATGAACGCAGGATGTAAAATTCAGTTTCTCTTTTACACTTGTCACATTTCAAAGGCTCAGTAGTCACACGGGCAGCTCAACTGCAGTCTGGTTTTTATCATCATAGAAAGTTCTCTTGGACAGCGCTGCAGTAGACATTTCAGTGATGGAGACAGTGGGAGTTTCTCAAAGAACCTCTTGTTCAGATAACCCACAGAACAAACCTTGTCAGCCCCTGCTTTATCAGACTCTCTCGACAAGATATGGGGATGGGAAGGAACATAAACATCAGGGATCCTTTCAAACTGATCTCAGCCCCTAATCAGTTCTTACCAATTGGTTAAGCCAGGTGACAAACCCAATTCCCTTGTGCTGACAGCCATGATAATCAGGCACCTTTTTTGTTCATTACTCTGTCTTTAACCCCAGCATTCTTATACAGTCCTGCATTAGTGATCGCTCACTGTGACGGCACGCTAATGAAGAAATAAAACACACTCTCTGAGACTCATTCTTCTAGCCAAAGAGACATTCTGCTCCACTGGCTTGTAAAATCAAGTTTTTGTTCACTTGGAGAACGATTAGACCAGGTGAATACCAGAGGCATCAGCTAATTAAGCAGGAGATGCCTAGAAGCTCACCTATCCACACTGCCAGAGGATTGAGAGAATTTAACAAGTCAGTTTTACTTGGAGGAGAGTTTTTGGTGGAACAACTGGAGAAGTTGGTGCGAAAGATTTCCAGCGAGAGGTGCTGAGATATTTCAATGTAAGCACTGTTGGAATGTTTTCCACCAAATAGCCCATATCTGCTTAGAAAGGGGAGAGTTTTTTTTTTAATTAACGTGCATAGAAATTACATGAAAATTGCCTAAGGGTCGGTAGCACCAGGGTCAGTGGGAGAGTCTGCAATTCTAGCACATTCTTGTATAATTCTAATGGGTAGAGCAACCATCATTAGGCAACAAGTGTTTCGATCCCTTCTTTGACTACAGTAGCAGCTGGGGTAGTGTCTCATACTCCTAACTGTCAGGCCTGCTCAGCTCCCTGGTGACTCTAGAAAGATATTTCAAAGATTCTAAGCATTCTCCCTTAATGAGAATCAAATAGTTCCTTTGTCTCCCCTAGGAAGAAACTGCAAACTGGTTTGGAGTAACACAAGCATTAAAGCATGTTTGGGGTGGTAGTTTTGTGGTTCTTTTCTTCCAGAATTCTCCTTGGTTAATGGCAGAGAATAAAAATGTAAATGCTTGCCTCAGACCCTTGTCATAGTCAAGAAAAGCAGCAGGGTTCTCCCGTCAAGACTGCAAGTAGCTCAGCACAAATTACCTCAATATACACACAGGATTTCATTTGGACTGATGGAAAAATTCGGAGCTCATGAGTCATTTCTTAGCAAGAATTTTGCTGTGATGTTTGCTAAGGAAATTAATGTCCTTTAAGGGCAGATACCCAATACCTTTCTCCTCCAGATCTTTCCCTCCTTTCATTTTCCTTTTCCTTTAGTCTGGAATGTAGTCTGGCCATCAACTGGGTGGGGGGCCAGGAGGGAGGAGCCCACTAATTGCAAGAACAGGAAGACTTTTAATGACTTAGTCCTTTAGCTGCTTGTTCATTGATTGTAGTGAGAAAACCTTCTTTTCACCTACTGAGAAGTCAGGCAATACTACCTTTAAGGTGACTTTTTAATTTCCTAGTGTATTTCAAAATGTTTGAGAAAAATGCCTTATGCAGGTAGTCATTAACTTTGTAGGACTAAAATGACTTAGCTGCCAGGCATGCAAGGCAGGCGTAATTTCTGCACTCCGAAGGCTGAGGCAGAAGGATCACTTTGAGTATGAGGCCAGCCTGGGTTACATAGTGACTTCAAAGCTGGCCTGAATTACATAGTGAGATCCTGTCTTGGGAAAAAAATAAATAAGAGACAGAGAGAAGTAGCTAATTTATTTTGCTAGCTTTGCTTAGCACCATTACCAAGAGAGGTTTTCCACACTTTTCATTAGGAAATCTATCCTTTGCTTTTGCCTTTACTTGACTTGTTAGATGAAACTTAGAGCATTGTGATTAGGACTACTCGGTAAGCAAGAGGTTATGATTCTGCACGCCCTACTTGAGGAGACATCACACATCAGTCTGTAAGTCAACGGCCTTAAATAATCCCATCAACTGCACCAAACGCAAGAGATTGATGGATACTCAGATGTGGCCTAAAATATTCCAAAATTACACCTTTTACAGCAATTTCCACAGGCAGAGCTTAGCGCTAAGGAGGGCAGATTTACCAAGATCTGTGAGGAAAGGTCCTGATTTCAGAAAGCTTCCTATAGGTTTAAGTTAGCCAAAAAATAAATCGCCTGGCTCAAAACAGCAGAGACATACATCACTTACTTCGTCTTTACATTTGCCTTTTCTAATTGAATTTAATGCGCTGCTGTATTTCCTGAAAAAGTGTATTGTTTTAAAATGACCATTTCAGCTCTATTACTCGCAACCATCAGTCCTAATGCTTTCTGACAGTTATCAACATAATGAACCGTAATGAAATGATGAGCAATCTTCGGTGGAAGCCCAACGTCGATCCCATTGGTGTTGTGTGACTGTGTTGTTAAAATTTGAATGCAAATTAAAATAACATCGTCCTTACTTGCTTCCAAGGTCAGAAGAAAAGAGACTCCTTTCCCTTGCTTTCTTTCTTTTTTTAAGTGTTTTAATTTGGGGAATCTCACATCTATTTTCAAACAAGCTCTTCAAGGTGCCCCTGACTTCAGTTCACTTCTCTTCCCCCAAAGATTTACAGATTTACGTGCTTACCAGTCTGGCCCAGGGATTTGGGAAGGGATGTCTAGAGTGAGGCTTTGATGTATAAACCATAGGATAAAAGGCAGCCTTCAGTTTCAAGTAAACTGCAGGGTTTTTTTCCCCCACCAGAAAGCATATTTCTTTTTGCTTTGGAGATGGAAGGAGCTTAATAGTATGATGGGGGAGGGGTACATTATAGGGAAAAAATCAGGGAAGGTACAGTGAGTCCTTGTGAGACTAGTTCCTGGAAGAGTCAGAACAAAGACCCAGATTCCCAGTGTTATTAATGAGAGTTTTTCAAAAGAACCATTGGTTGATCTCTGGCTATTTCATGGTCCCCACCATCAATCATTTTTGTGAACACATATGTATTGAAAAGTCTGGAGTCTAAGGCTTCCAGGGGAATTTCTTATTTCATGTCATCTATCAAATTTGCACTGTAATGGTATAGTTTCATATTACATTCCATTTGTCACAGGACGAAAACCCAAGTTATGACATCAACTCCCCGTTGCCAGATTACATGGTTGGTTTTAGTTCAGACATATGGTCCCACTGCCCCCTATTCGGTTGATAAGCTGGTGAATGTGTCTTTCCCTGGCCCATAGAAACTGATCAAAGCAACCAAAGACATTTTGATGGTTCAGATGCAGCCTCTTCAATCCATTTTGTCCCTCAGTGGCTTCCTTAGAGTTCCATAGTCCAGGGGCTGCCATTAGCTTTTGAGTAAATAAATCACATTCTTGTTTCTTTCTTTCTGATTGCCTGTTAGCATTTTAACCACTAATAGGACAGAGCAATACTCGAGACCCAACTGCAGGGTTCTTTTTTGGAAACAGCTAAGTAGGTAGGACAAACATCGCCAGGTGTGCTATTAAGGTGGACTCTGGCCTGGTTATCTGCAGTTTATTTGTTTGTGAAATTTAAAAGCGTGCTATTGGATAAAGATCAGGTATGATCTCATAAAATTCCTTTTAAAAACAAAACAATGCTTTAACTCTGTCTTCGTCTGCAACCCAAGATGTGGACTCTGCCTAAAACCACGTAAGTCTGAGGAGAACAGTAATGTATACCGCCAGTGCCATTTAGTTGGGTTATCACAATTCCTCCACCACCATGAATAATTAAGAGTGGCTTGTCATCCGCCAAGGCTCATCATTTCTGCATGGCATTTTTGACACTATCCAGGGAAGTTATATAGTGGTTGTTCCCAGCATGCCTCTTTGAAACAGGATCAATTATACATTTTTCTGAGCTCCCCTGGGGTGAGAACACGGATCTTCTTTGCTATCCGCATTTTGATTTTCCCTGAGTTGACTCTTGCTCCACCTGCCACCTAAAACCGAGGGGAAGAAGAGCTGAGGAGAGAGTGCTGTTGCAGAGATGTGATTGTTGCTTTTACCTCTCCTGTGATTTGTCACCAGGGGAGGAACCTTTATCAGAAACTCCTATCTACCCTCCTGCATGGAAGATAGCAGCCAGGCAGGGAAGAAGGCACAACCAGGACAAGAGCAGACGCCAGAATGACACTAGCTGACTATCTTGGTTAAGGCCCGGGGATCCAGGAGAAACATAAATCTGAAGGGAAATGGGAGCACTAAAAATTTGCAACTTTGTTAAAAAAAAAAAAAAAAAAAAAAAAACCTCAGTTAATCCTCATCCTGTCCTGTGAATCATTTCTATTTCTGGGAGAAAGATGATTCAATTTTAAAGTCAAGAGTCAGAATTGCTGGTTGAGGCTTTACTCAAATTGGCCATGTTAATTTAAACAAGTTAATGCTTTTTTCCTGTTTTTTGTTTTTTTTCTTTTTGGGGGGAAGGTACTGGGGATTGAATTCAGAGCCTTTGCATGGAACTACATCCTCAACCTTTTTGAAAAATTAGTTTTTCTTTTTTGAGGCCAAGTCTCCCTAAATCCTTACATTACCCAGGATGGCCGTGGACTTTTGAGCCTCCTTCCTCAGCCTTCCTGGAAGGTTTGAAACTTTTTTTAACTTAATGGTCATCAGATTGCTGTGGGTAATTAGTATGTTTCTGTCTGCTTTTATTTTAGGGATTAAATTAAAGATAAGTGATGAAAAAGTGTTGCATGAGAAATGTAAATTAACGTGCAACCTACTAATTCTCAAGCAAATCTTACTTTCCTTACCATTCATATATTACAGTGTCTTCACGCATAACTGAGAATTTACCAAGTATTTCAGTTTTAAAGCAGTCATCTTAATCTAAAGACATTAAATGTCTAATACACCCAGCAAAGAAAAGGTAGAAAATGCCTGGAGAGGAGAATAATAAAATAGAAATAACAGAAAAACAGACAGTGGTTAAAACAAGTTGACCGCTGTAGGAAGCTACGGACAAGTGATGGATGCATAGAAATGGTTCTGGTTTTTAGTAATGGACAGGCTGGTTTGGCTCTAGTCGCTGTTAAAATACACAAACTGCTGTGATAAAAGGTTGGGCACTGTTCATATATCTCGGCAGAGGTGACCCTGAGCAACAGCCTTTATGTAAACTGACTCTGGACACCAGGGGCTGGGAGAAAGCAATTAGTGGTGGCAACATATACAGCTGTCAGGTAGGAAGCAGGGGCTTTATTTCAGAGTCAAAACTTAGACACCCCAACTGTTTACTCTGCCTTGTAATTGTCTTTCAGCTGGAGAGAGATTAACAGCAAAAGCTTATCTGAAGGACTGAAGGGCTTTATAGCTGAGACACTGAAGTATTATTGACAGTCCAAAAGCTGAACATGGTTTATGAAGCCTTATGAAATGGAATTGGAGACTCCAGCTACCGCTTCCTGAGAAACAATGTCTTGTACTGGTCGCTGTGGTTTTTTAGTGGAGCGATATTTGTGCTTAAGAAATTGATCACTGGAGAGTTATGTTTCCGTCTAGGCTCTTGGTGGATGTTCCTTGCCACATCTAGAATTAATTTTGTGGCTCCGGCCTTGAATTTTAAAAAGGTGATTACAAGTCAGGTATTAAAAAGTGGTAATAACTCCAGAATCCGCTCTGTCACATAAGCCCAGCTTTTCCAGTCCTTCTATCAGCTATTTCCCTGCCTGGGTTGGAGACTTGAGGTGCTTTTCCCCTCAACATTTTGGCATGAGATTGATTGTCTTTTCTTCCCTTTTTTTTTTTTTTGTTAGTTTTAGTCTTTTTTTTTTCCTTTTCTCTCAGTTTTGGTGACATCCACACATGTTACGGCAGTGATGCTTGTAATACAGGAGCTGGTTTGACTAAGGAATCATCATTCTTAATTTATTCAGCAGCTGCTCACTGAACATCTTCTAGATGTCGGGTTCTGTTCTCAGACTTGGGAGTATCTTTAACGTCTAGGAAAAACATCTATGTTCTCCTGGAACTTATACTGGGAATCTAAATACTTAACAAATAAGTAAGACAGAAAATTGAAGATCTCCAAGGAAAGGACACTAAAAGGTGATGTGGCCAGGCCAGGTGGGGCAGCGGAAGGGAGCTTCGAAGGCCATAGGAGCAGCGGGATGCAGCCTTGGCAGGGAGGGAGAATTCCAGGCAAGCGGCAAGTCCAAAGTACTTGAGTTATACATTTAGAGTCTTGCTAGCAGTATGAGTCTTATTTATCCTTCCTCTGCATCTTGGGGTCTGCTAGCACTTAAATTCCAGTTGTTATAAGAAATAGAATTTACAGGTTTATGTGGCACATTGTATCTCCTTTTCTGTGAAATCTATTTTTGCATCCAAAGATCATAGCAGCCTTCTATCTTTTGCAGTTTTAGCTATATCCCAAGAGATTCAAGTATATTTTCCAACCAGTTAGTGGCTGCTAGGGGACACCAGAGCTGTGATCCTGGGCTGTCCATGGAATGGGCCTTGCAATAGCTGTTCACATTGGGCACATTATGTGTTTACTTAGCTTCAGGGATGCTGATAGTTTCTGAATGACCTTATTAGGGCTCACACAAATTTCTGGCTCATGTACAAATTGAGATATCCAAAAAGGATTGCTGTAAATCCTCCTACAATCCACCAAGTGTACTCTCTAAACTATGCAGGAATTAAACTTCAGACTAAAGATGGGAAGGGTGAATTAAGATGTCTCAAATTACTAGAATTTTTTCTTCCATGCTTGGAATATTACCTTTCTTAAACTTCACAGTCACTTAATTTCTTTAGATAGGGTGTGGCTCATTTTCACGAGTTTTTCTTTCCCCAGAGAAAAGCACATATATATTTGATTAAAGAACATTAAGATCTCCTTTGTGATATAGGATAGGATAAACTGTTTTATGGTAGGATATGAGATAATAGTCCTTCTGCACCTGCTATAAGCTGGCTATAGTTTCTTTTGGGTTTCAAACTGTCAAATTCCTATCAAGTGAATAGAAGTTGACATTCCACTAGAAAATAATAATTATCCATTGTAACACCTTTCACCAGTACCCACCATGTAATGCAGAAAGTATTTCACACCATCCAACAGAATGGATGTTCATTTAATTTATCCACAGTGGCAAGAAATGCATTGCATGTCTCGGTCCAAGCAATGAGAGACTCAGGAAATCTGCCATCATATCTCAGTATTTGAGTTCTTCCTTAGTCAATGCAAATAAAGGTAACTGGGGCTTTTAAAACCAACCCTTGTTACCTGGGATTTACAGATATGTGAATCATGAGATCCTGGACTGAGCTATTTATACAGGCTTGGAATACACTTAATCCCTAGAGTTACGTACAGAATTGTGAGGGTACCATGCCATGTCTTACTGGGTCTCCTCTCTTTTTCTGTAGCATTTGCTGGAAAACTGTGTCCTTGAAGGCCAATTTCAACTGCTGTCTATTTTTGCAAAGTTTTTTGGGAACACAGCCATGCCCATTTGTTGAGGCATTGTCTGTGGCTGCTTAAGATACAATGGCAGAGTTGAATAGTTGCTATTGAGACCATATGGCCTATAAAGCCCAAAAGATTTTGCTATCTGGTAGTAAAATTTCTTTACAAAGAATGTATGCCAATCCTCATTCTATTTGTAAAGTAAAGACTTTTTGCATTTTACTGTTGTTTCTGGTAATACAGTTACTATTTGTGTCACAGAATTATATCGGAAATGTTGAGGGCATTCTACACATGGAAACTTTATAAACACTTTAAAATGTGAACCCCATTCTTGGGGTATGCAGAGAGAGAGGCCTGCACTTATATGTGAATGCTATGGAGATTTATAAATAGAATCCAAAATGTAAAGGAAGAATATTTTTTCCTTAAATATACTTCAAAATTTGATTAATTTATATTGTAAAATGTCTTATTAATTTTGATGATAAAAATAAATTTAAAGAGCAGAAATCTATAGTTCTCTAGATGGTAATAAGGAAAAACGCCAACCTTCCTTTGGAAATGTTAGAAATAATTTTCTGTGGAGAGAATGTTCCTTCCTAACTTCATGCCTAAATAAACCATCATCTGAACTCAAAGTGGAGAAGGCAAAATTGCAATAGCCAATTGCCATTTGATAAAACTTTAATTGTTAGAGACCACTTTTCCCATCCCAGCTGTTGGTGACAGGTTGTTCAGTCTATAAAAACAGGACAGATCCGGTACCTGTCCTTATATCCAATACATGTATATTCTTATTTCTTTCTGATTTAGACTTTTCCTTTTCCTCTAATCTCCCTGATCCTTCTTTCTACTATCCAGAAAGTGATCAGGAAAGGAAAGTATAACAATGAGTCAGAGAAATCTCTCTCTCTCTGTCTTCTACAGCAGGTAACAAACACTGGATACTCAATAAATAGTTGCTGAATGAATGAATGAGTTCCCAGTACCACCCAACAGAAGTAATCAAGAATTTCTGATAGCTTTCCCTACCAAGAAGAGTTTGAATTAAACTCTTCATCATCATTTATAAGCTTAACGCTAATAAAACTTAGTGGAAAGCTGCCCAGTACAGATTTAGCCCAGAGAAGTCTGCGTTCATTCACATACTTCATATACTATAGGTGGGTAGGTATTAAAATGCACTGAAGGGCTTTTTTCATTTTCTGTTGACTGATTCATTCATTCCTTTATGGACAGACCCATCAACCATTTATTGAATTTTCTCTAAGCTGGACACTGGGATAAGATGAAGACATTAGCTCTCCTAAAGAGCATGTAGACTGGAGATAGAAACTGATGTGGAATGGGTATCTAATTAGCAGGGCACCTTTAGGTGCCACAAACATAGTGGGCCATAGAAATAAGGAACGGAAATGTGGAGTGATGCTATAATCAGGACATGCTGGCAGCTTGTATTCAGGCTGCTAGTGGGTAGATTGAAAAACATAAAACCTTGGTCTTCCAAATTCCTTAAGCTGCTGGATGTAGACCAACTTGTGCAGTTATCTCCCTTGTTGTAAACTGTACAGAGTTATCTCTCGATGTGGTTCCAGGAGCCCTACAGATACCAAAACCCAAGGATGCCCGAGTTGCTTAAAAGGTTATAGCATTCACACATAACCTACACCCATATCCTACTCTCTTAAAATCCTCTTTAGGTTACTTATAATATCTAAGGCAACATAAGTGTGGTATAAATAGTTCGACTCTGTTGCTTAGGGAATAATGAACTGCAAGACAGCAGTTTGTACATGTTTAGTACAGATGCAGTTTTTAAAGAAATACTTCAGAGGGACTGGTTGGGTTCACGGGCTTGGAACCCATGGGCACACAGGCCACACTGTTATCTGAAACTGGAAACTTACTTGCAGGTGGGCATATTGCTGATGAGAAAGGCAGCTGCTAGTCCGAAGTTGAATTGCTCCTAAACATCCAGATACAGGCCTGATGACAGTGGAAGAGAAAATAACCTAAGAGTCAAGGTTTTTGCCTCTAGCTGCTTGACTGAAAGATCTCGTGTCAGAATGCCTGTTTTCCCTTCTTTTTAGCCGTCAGTGCAACTAATTGTTTTAAGGTGTTGCTATTAATTATAACTCTGAACCCAGTTTGACTTTGGGCTGCATTCAAGCGCATATTTTTTTTCTCATTTTCTTCAGAACAGAACATTTTCTTTTCTGCGTCAGAGACGGGTTCTCACTACGAATGAGAAACACACTTGTTACACATTTATCATCTTTTAATTGGCAAGAGTTAAAGAAACCACAACCTCTACTATGATTTTAATTTGTAAAGCATGGCCCAAAACTCTGGAAATATAATCATCTAGGGTGCACATTTCTTATTTCATATTTTCCTCTGTCTTATGACCTTGTCATAGTTCATTTTCTAGGTTGCTAGTCTGTTCTGCTGTAACCATGATTTTCTTGAACGGAGCATAAAATATAAGCAATACAGTTGTTCACACAACTCATGGCACAGAGGTGAGCATGAACTTGTCCTGTTAGCAGTCTTGCCTTGCGCATTTACCTTCCAGGACTTCTTTAAACATCACTGCTGAGGTAGGAAGACCCTTCCAGGCCAGAACTTGATTTTGCACCAAAACCCTCCCTGCAGCATCTTTATGTTTTGTTTTCCACGAGGCGGCGTTGTATCTCAGAGGCCTGTGACCATGTAGTTTTCTGCTCCATTTCTTCTGTTTAGATACCACCGTGCCCCATCCTACATACTAATTACTGACTTTTTGCTTCTGCCATGCTTGATTCATTGTGTCACATTTTCCCATGTGAAAGTGGATCAAGAACCTTGGCAAGGAGGTTAATGGATTTCAGAGTCACTCTTACTTAACCCTGGAAGTCACAGAAAAATAAGAACCAGGGCCTGACCCACTTTCACAGCCATACCGTGGCCAGCGTCAGTTGCAGACTGGTGACAAATGTCACTATGGCTGCAAGCATGACAGAATTTGCACAGCCCTTGAACGTAGACACTCTTGTTTCCTAGCTTCAAACTTCAGCAGGGAACGCATGGTAAAGTAGGAGTTCAGGATGGGTGACAGTCCTTCTGGGAATTAGTGAAATTCTGCTACAAATTAGATTGATAAGCTTCCAATATTACCACATCCTCTTTCTGGATCTCAATTCTCTCACTTTTAAAAGATGAAGGTATGTGACCAAAGCATTTTAACATCCTATGTGGTTCGAGAGTTTGTGATTTTAAGTAACTCTTCATTTGCTCAAAAGCCAATTGGGATCCTCATTATATTCCAGTCCCTGTACTAAAAGACCATAAATACAATCTTGAAATCTAAACAAGGAAAGAAATTTATATTTTCTTTCTGAGAACTTTAGTGAGGTAGGATTTATATTTAACACAGATTTTACAGCACTTTGTTAATTTTTTTAAAAGGTCTTTCTCTTAAGGTACACAGGCTACAGAGCCAACCTTAATGCTAAAAGAAGTTGTTGGTAATTAGTCTCAGGGGACACTGGGAGACCCTGCTTACTGCCTTGTTAAAATAAAGTCTGCAGTTAAGCTGTATAGTGGGAGAATTTCCCATATGAAATGTTATTGCCAAAATGCTTTGTCCCCATTCATCACTGCAAGGAACTGATATACATTGAATAGGGATCCTTATTCATAGGTTACCTCCTCAATTCTCTCTCAGAGAGTACTGTGGAACCATATGTGACATTGTGGTTGACTAGGTAAAGCGTCAAGTTCATGCAAGCCCCCAGTTAGCTGCTTCTGGCTGAGGGATATATAAAATTTCTCTCACAGCAGTCCTTCTAAACAGCCCAGCAATGCTGTAGATATGGTGACTGAGAAACTGCAGATTTGCATTGAAACTTATTTTGGCCCTTTACTTGGAAGATCAAAATGGGAAAGAAAGAGCTTGTCAACTGTCGCATTGTCTAAATATTTTTTATTTGAGTGTTACAGGTGTCTTTGAACTAACTTAGACCTGAAAATTAGACTAAGAAACTTCCCTCTTAGACCAAGAAACTTCCCTCTTCATTCTCCCAGATGGATTCTTCCCTTTGGCATCAATTTGGGTCACAAGTTCTTGGTGTATAAAAGGTTTATACTGTTAACTTTTATCATTGTTTTTAAACCAATCATGATGCTATTAGCGATTAGCTGTTGCATTTCATGATATTCATTGCCATCATTCGTATTTCGGACACTCTGACATCAGTAGGAGTGGGCATGTTTATAAATGGCCCCGTACAACCCTAATCAGTTAAAGGGCACAAGGAAGTTACTGGTCTCCTGAATAGTCCCTTGCCTAGCTCTGAGATCTCAACAACTGTATCTTTGACATCTCTATGTTAAAGCAGTTCCTGTTAATTAGCTATCAACAATTTAACTCTCAACTTCCATATTGAACTGTAGAGGCACATTTGTACCCTTCTGTTCATGTAATTTGCTGTCTTGGTTACTTTTCTCTCATTGCTGAGACAAAATATCTAACACGCAAAGTTAGAGGAGGAAAGGTTTATTTATAAACCTCAGTTTGTGGAGGTTTCATTCATAGATGGCTGACTGAGCCAGGGTGGCACATGGCAGAGGGGCAGCAGTTCATGGCAGTGGAAGATAGCAAAACCACAAGAGCAAAAGGGGGAGAAAAGCTTCTTTCTGCTCCCTTTAGCTTACTGTATGTGTTACCGAAGTGAGCACTCCCTTTATCTTATGCACACTGCTGGGATCAGGGAAGTGTCAATCCAGTCAGTGGAGTGATCCATCAATCACCCATCCTTAATCCCAGCATTGCATTAGGAATCAGTCAAAAACTCTAGATTCAGCTACCACCTAAACGCCTGCCCCCATGACTGCATGAGGCTTTGGAGGGACATCTAGACGCAAGCCATGGCATTTGCTATCGGTAACATGTTTTTCTCAGGAATCATAATTTGTCTTCAAAAGAGGCTTATAACTACCAGAGTAAACTACCACAATAGTGCTGGGAACTGGAATTACATTTATATGCGCGTTTTTCAGAAGATAGGATAGAGACTGGGTAAATTATGCTATTGTCCTGCCAACTGAGAGAGAAAGCCTTGGCATGGAGCTCATTGTTGTAGCATTGCTTCATATCTCTAGGTGGAAGTTGATGCTGGGTCTGTGCCTACAGGAATGAGAGTAACACTGATGCCTACGGGCATCCATCACATTACTATATTGCTCTTTTAAGAGATCTTTTTTTTTGTTGCCTTCTCTGCTTTTTGCTTTCTTTGCCAAATGGGCCCATTTTGCTTCTTGGAACTGCAGAGAATAATGCAAACTTTGAGAGATTCCAGAGGGATATTTCAGTTCCTGGTTTCATGATATGTTTTTCTCTCCCCAGGCCCACCATCTGCTCCCCTCAACTTAATTTCAAATGTCAACGAGACATCAGTGAACTTGGAATGGAGTAGTCCTCAGAGCACAGGTGGCCGTCAGGACATTTCTTACAACGTGGTCTGCAAGAAGTGTGGAGCAGGTGACCCCAGCAAATGCCGACCCTGTGGAAGTGGGGTTCACTATACCCCACAGCAGAATGGCCTGAAAACAACCAAAGTCTCCATCACCGACCTTCTTGCACACACCAACTACACTTTTGAAATCTGGGCCGTGAATGGAGTGTCCAAGTATAACCCAAGTCCAGATCAATCAGTGTCTGTCACTGTGACAACCAACCAAGCAGGTAGGAATCCAATCCTTTGTATTTCATGATCGGATATTATGTAGAGGAAAGGGTTTATGGCGATGACTAGTGGTATTAAAGTTCTGCAGTGGGAATGAAACCAGTTATAAACATGGGAACTGTGTTGTAATGTAAAATATACTTGGACATTTTTCATTCAGCAAATATTGATTTGTTTGGAGGTTTTTTGTTTTTGTTTTTGGGATGCTAACTACATAGCATGTCCTGTACCAGGTGATGGAGATAAAATGGAGAATATGACAATGTCTGACTGGAAACTCTAGTGAGCCCTCCCATGCATTGCTGGACTTCACGTCTGCCACATTAATCACAAAGTTCACGGCTGGGCATCAGCATTTACAGATTATATATTGGAGGAAATTGATTTTTACTAATGCAGAGTGCTAAGTTGGTATTCTCTGTATTTTCTCACAGAAGCACTTGGAGTTGTAGTTTGATCTTCTTCTTGAGTGTAACGTGTTACAAATAATCAACAGGGCCTTTATTAGAATCATGATGAAAATATTTATCGTTAACAGAATCTACCTTAAAACACTAATTTTGCAACCACTTTTATGGTTGAATCTGTCATTGACTTTGGGATAAGGGGACTTTGGGATAAGGGGGCTGATCCACTCCATGTCTTAATTCTTCTGTGTAATAGAGGACTAGAAAGCATTTGCATTTTTGAAGTTTCTCCTGAGTTAAACACAGAACTATCACAAAATCCTGAATGGCAAGTATTTTTAAATTCTGGCTTCCGATGCTCTGGTTCCTGATCTTCTCATCTATATTTATTTCCTGAAAAAAATTTTCACATCATGTGTTTTCCATTGCTGGCCCCTTAATATTTCTAAAGCATTAAAGAAGGAGGAGAGTAAGACAGACAGACAGACAGACAGACAGACAGCAAGAGCATACCTGTTTTATCCTTTTTTGATGCTCTTTGCAACAGACATCACTAGAAGAGGATTAAATTACCAACAATCTTAGGCCCTTGAATGACACCTCTTTTTTTTTTTTTTTGACACCTCATTCTTAATGAATATCACGGTAGATGTACTCCATACTTAAGGAAAATATCTGTACTATTTGATCCTGTAGTGAAAAGTATTCCGGAGTCGTATCCAGAGCAATTGTTATTCCATTTTCCATTGAATTCTGTGCAGTACAGAAAACTTTTTTTTTTTAAGTGAAGACTTGAAGAATATTCTGCACAGGGGCTGGAACAGTGACTCTTACTGAGAACTCTTCAGTTGTTTACCATATATTGTGTGAACAGCTCACTTGGCTTTTGTCTTTTAATTCTGCTCTTTTAGATTGTGAACACTCTCGGCAATCATTAGTTTCATTTTTTTTCCTACAAAGACAAGAATAATTTAGTAGGTTTTTTTCTTTAAAGTGACCTTGCAAGCATTCTACAGTAGCCAGTCTTTTGTCAATGGAGATAACTCACATACACGCATGTGCGCGTGCGCGCACACACACACACACACACACACACACATCCCAGAACCTTGCATTGGTGCTTCTGGTGTGTAAGTTAGAAGGATCTTCGCGGTTCAGAATGATATGTGCATTCCTGGAACCTCTAGTTTATGACCCTATCAGTATCCTCAGCCTCAGTCCCTTAGACATTTTTGGCCATCCACAAACATATCAGAACACTGTCTCCTGACTGAATTAGAAGTAGGATTGGAGCTACTAAGGTTTTCACTATGCAAGGTGACATCTGAAGTTGTTCTGTTGGCAGAGGGAAACCCTGTGGGACAGCCTAAGCACAGGCTTTGCTCCCACAGATTTCACAGGTGGAACCTTGCCTGGTTCTTCATGTAGTGTACTTAAGGCCCCAAGCCAAGAGATGGTCAATCCGTGTCAGGTGCACAGAGAAAACATACTAAAAACACTGTAAAAGAAGATGTGCATAAACATTCCTGGAGCAGAGAAAGAAGTAGAAAAAAAATAATAAAAAAAGAGAGAAAAAAGTCAAAGATCTTATTAAAAATATAGATGTCTTTTCTTAGATTAGTAGAAAAGGAGACAGGTAATTTCTTTGACAAAATGATTTTCCCCCCTCTCTGCCATGGTGTGCAATCCTGCTAGGAAGTTTGCAGATTAGGACACAATTCCATCTCCGTATTTTAATTTTTGTGAAGGGTAATGCTGGGAAGCTGCTCAAAATTAAAAATAAATCTTTCAATAAGGAGATCTCCTGCGTGGCCAGACAGAAAGCGGCTCACTTAGTAGAGAATTATATATGTGCTCAGCACTGCTTCATTATCCTACCGTAATTCGAAGTTCGCTACTTCAAAATCATTGGGATAGTTTATCTTTGATTAACAAACCCTTTCTTCATAATACTACAAATTAATATAGGCTAAAATTCCGGATGAACGTAGCAACCATCAACTCTATCAAGGCTCCCCTAAGCGTATTTACATAAACACAATTAAGTTCTAATTGCAGTCATTCCTATCATTCCATTAAGTTAAATTCCTTAAGGACCTCTATAGGCAATGATGTCTCATTTGATAAGGAATATGTAGAATTAATGAATGTTAGCAATTAACACCTGGAGGGCATGGAGTTTCATGGTTCTCAATCTTTGCTCTGTGTTCGTAGAGTTCTTTCTTTCATCCATAATGTTAAAACACAAAACCATACACATGAATCCTCGAAGAATTTATCCTATGGGCACCACCGTGAAGACTTTGGTAGTTGAGTCCCAACTCAATGAAGGTAAAGGGACTCCAGTTAACATGAGCACTGGTACTAGAAACCAGGGAGAACCCTCCTACGGAAAGCAGAGAATTGCCTTCCTTCAAATTTATGAGTTAGTTTATTGTATTTAGCTTGGCATTCTTCCTATTCACGAGGCCAAGCTGTGTGTGTATCCACACAGTGGAGATTTAGGATTCACAGGGCTTTGGTCATGTAGTGGCGGAAGTCAAAGAGCAGAGGCTTGTATTCTTGGCTGCAGAAATATTCTGAGCCAAATCTTCTCTTAAGCAGCCTATAGCACCCCCTTGTCTCCCCTCCTGGGTGCTACACCCACCCATTGACCCAAAAGACTAATGAAATCAGGGCCTCTGTCAGCTTTATTGCGATAAGTTGATTGAGGGCTGTGAGCTTTGTATCTGTGGCCCCAGAGACTTCTTTTAGTGACGCTTCTGACCCAACTGAGTCCTCACAAGGACAAAGCCTGCCCTGTCAACGCCATGGGGTGGGCCCCCAGTGAGGTCAGCAGTTATTCGCAAGCAAGTGAGCTAAGCTGAGGGTGTAAGAATTGTGATGGAAAATACAGTGAATTTTAAATTTTTAGAAGTCCATGACAGTAAAAGACACATTGCCACAAATCCCCCTAAAAGCACCCTTGAAACAAATCCACATATCTCATCATTCTTGCCATTTCCGGAACTAGTTTTGGAAGTCTTCTGAGCATCTTTTGTTGTGCGGTTGTGGTTATATTGATGTCCTAAATCGATTCAAAATATTTACCTTTTTTTCCTTTGGGGAAGACCCAGAAGTTGCATGGTGCCAAATCTAATGAATAAAGAGGCTGAGGGCAGGCTGTAATGGTTTTACCAGCCTGGGTTTCCGTTGAATAGAACTTGGCAGGAGCATTCACCATATTATTGATCACGCCTCGTAAACACACTCACAAAAGAAGACTTTCAGGACTGCTTCAGTAAGTGGCAAGAATAATGAGTGAGTGTTTAAAGTGAGGGGGAGGGTTTTAAGAAGAACTCATGGCAATGTGTCTCTCACTGTAATCATTTTTTAAAAATTTTAAACACACACCATACACCTCGTAGCGCTTTGCCAAATTCTCTACTGAGATTACACCCTGTAGCACTTTGCCAAATTCTCTTCTAAGATGTCACCCCTATCTCAGCTCCACTGCTGTGAAGAAGAGGAGAGAAGAGAGTGGATTGGGGTGTTTCTCTAGGTGAAATCAAATACAAGAAACCTTGACATACTGTCCCTCGTTAGAGGCAAAAGGAACAATGAGATTTGGCTTCACCTCCATCTTCCTCTGTAGCAACTTTTCTGTCTTTTTTATTTTGGAGAAGATAGTCCTGCTGTTTATGGAAGATGGATAAGCAAGTGGCCTGGTGGATTGTTTTCTGGATGGCTTTGCTTCTGTTTACTGTTCTTTAAGTGGACCATCTCAGGCAAATGAATAAGGATGCGTTCCTCCGAAAAACAAATCCTGTGTAAATGAAACAAGATTTTTCTAGCCAACAGAACTGTGAATATTTTTTCCCAGAAGTGCTGTGACAGCAGCCAGCATTAATATCACTGAGTTGTTTTTACCGCACATCACACAGCGCCCCAGGCTTGGTCTTCCATCGACGAGGTTAGATCATACCCCAAAAGTGCTTGTTTTCAGTCATTATGAACCCACTCCTATGAGTAACGGTCTCTACTAACCCCAAATTGCACCCTTGGGCAGTATCCATTTTGGGTTTTCATTTGTCTGTGACACTACTCTAGATACGCTCTAATGGGAGAGATCTGGTCATCTCTCTCTAGGGCAGCTAGTATCCTAGTGACAAACTCTCTTAGTCAGGTTCCTATTCCAGAGACACAATACCTGACAGCCGTAACTTAAAAGAGGAGAGGCTTATTTTGGCTCTTGTATTCAATGCATGGTCTGCTGGCTCCCGAATGGTATGAGCTTGATGGAAGAAGGCTGCTTGCATCATGGTGACCAAGAAGCAGAGAGAGAAGGGCGGAGCCCGGGAGAACGATACGCCCTTCTAGGTCTGCCCCACTGTTTCAAGCCAGTCCACCTCCTAACAGTGCTTTTAGCTATGCTTTTTTTTTTAATTTTTTTATTTTATTTTAAAAGGGAGTAAAATTAAACACAACAAAACAGAATAGAATGGGACATAAGAAAGCATAAATTTCAAAGCTAGACAACCAGAGATCTTCACTATCTGTCATACTGTCTTTTGTTTTCTTCCATATGGTTGTCCTTATCTTTGCATGTGGAGAGCTCATACTAAATAACATAGCCAATCTTTTCACAAGATGTGCAGTTCACTGGCTCCCACTTGCTAGGCAGGGGGGAGGGGAAGAGGGGACATGGGATGGGGGACAGGACAACATGAGATGTCTGATTCTCAGCCCACACGCAGGCAGGATCACAGTCACCCCCCCAGAGACAAGAAGAGTTCCTTGTTCTCCGGGCACCCAGAGTCCACTGCATGGTGCAGGTCCCGATGTGCCAGGGTCTCTTTCTTCAGGCCACCAAAAGTCTGCCACACTCTCAGCTCCCCCAGAGAGGGGTGGAGCTCCTTGTTCTCCCGGCACCCCGAGTCAACCGCACCATGCAGGTCCCGATGCGCCAGGGTCTCTTTCCTTTGGGCTGCTGAAAGTCTGCCACACTCTCAGCTGCCCCCCCCGGGGGGGGGAGTTCCTTGTTTTCCTGGCACCCCAAGTCAAGCGCACAGTGCAGGTCCCAACGCGCCAGGACTCTCTCCTTTGGGCTGCCGAAAGTTGGCCACACTCTCAGCTGCCCCCAGAGGGGGTGAGAGTTCCTTGTTCTCCCAGCACCCCGAGTCAACCGCACCGTGCAGATCCTGATGCGCCAGGGTCTCTCCCCTGCAGGCCCCCTAAAGTCCGCCATACTCACCTGCTATTTCTTTCTGATGAATTGACCATTCCATTTCCAAAGTTCTGAAATGGCCAACAGACCACAGAAAGAATTCTCTTTAGGCTCCTGTTTGAAACCAGCAGCCTTAGCAATCTGCTGGCCTTGCTTCAGGGCCAGTAGTGCTTTTAGCTATGGATCCATCAGTGGCATCCATAGGGTCCAGTCGCCCTCCATAAACTCAAGCTGTGCAGGCATGACGCTTCGGGAGGCACTGTAGATGGAAACCATAACACAAGGTTTGTAACACTGAGTTTGGAGAAGTTCAAGTGTTTGAACACATAATTATGTAAACCATGTTCATCGCTAAGACCTTTGGCCATTCTGAAATTGTATGAGTACAAATACACAACCACAGCTAAAAAGCATTATGTTCAGAAATGGACATTAATAGGCAATTTCAAGAGAGAACAAATTTTCAAAAAGGCTGAAGCAGAACTAACAGGATTCATCCAAATTCTGCATCCCTTCAATCCCTCCATCTCCTCGACTTCTCAGTGTAATGATTTTGAATGAAAAGCCCTAACATTGCTGAACCCCTGGGACAGTTGTTTTCAATCAGGGGAGATTTCTGCATCCAATCCTCACCATATTTAGCAATGTCTAGAGGCATCTTGTTTTAGCCACTGTCTAGAAACAGTTTTGATGCTGCTACATCTAGTAAGTAGATCCCAGGGTTGCTGCTAAACATCCTATAGTGGACACAGTCCTCCACAACAGAGTTCTCTGGTCCAAAATGTCCCTTGTGCCAAGCCTGAGTGACTCTTCTAGTGATATGTTTGTTAAGCAGACTGTGTTCCCTCTGAGCACTTTGTGGACAACTGGTGTTTTTCTGGTTCAGCCGTGGCTCACACGGAGAGCACCCTCTGCATTTGCTTCCTTGCCCTGCTTGCTACCCAGAGCCTAGAGCCCTGTGCCTGGCAAACAAGCTGTTCTAAAGAGCCCTCTTGGGCCTCTCCCAGTTGCTTTGCCATCAGAGGAACTGGTGCTGCTTGTTAGGCCAGCATTGTTCTAGGGTTGGCCAATTAGGAAAACTGCAAGGAGAAAAGCCACACCAGTAATAAAGTGGCATTCCACTTGATCCTTATGCCAGGATACAGCATGTAGTAGTAGATATTCAGTGTCTGTCGATTGACACATGTGTTTACAGTAAAAACAAACCAATTTTGTCAAGTAGTGATAAATTTAATGAAACCAAAATAATGAACACAGAAAAGAAAATAACTAAGCACAAGAGGCACAGTGTCTTTTATTACTCAACTGGTAAGTTCCCATTCTCTTTCTCTGCCATCTTTTAATTAGACATATTATGTTAGTTGAGTGGGCTAATGGGGAACAGTGGGAATTGTAATCCCCACTGGGTATAATTGCTACCTGTCTTCAAGACAGTAAGAAGGAAGCATCAAGGAAATAGTGGGAGAAAAGGAGAAATCCTGGAGCAATTGAGTTAGGTAATGTGCTGTATGTAGGCAGGGTGGAGTCAGGTTTTATGAGGTCTGAAGCTTACATAATTTTTATGTGGTTGTGGTTGAGAAAAAAACCTACAAAACTAAACAAATTTAGGAACCAAGCTTTAGAAAGGGCCCCTGTAAACATCCGTAGCTTCAGTATAAATGCAAAATTCTGCCCCTGACCAGGTTGAAATGCAGTTGTCAGAAAGCAAGCTGTTGTATGAATTATGACTGAGTAGAAAGGTATCAGATGAAAGAAAAGATATTAGAAGGCCCAGTTTGGCCTGAAGCGAAGGGCATTGAAAAAGGAGGACACAACAGGGGTGATCTTGGACTATTTTCAGGCGCAGCACTAAAGTGGGCTGGAAGTATGATTCCAGACTAACTCAAACAAGTTCAGGTCAGGCACAAGCTTTTTCTATAAGCTTCAGAACGAAGGAAGGAAAATAAGATTTGTTGGTATTTGCAAAGCAGAAATGTACTGTGTGTGTGTGTGTGTGTGTGTCTTGGAACAGATCTGACAAACTATGGCTCAAGGGCCAAATCCAACCTGCTCCCTGCTATGTGGAGGCAGGACAAGTATATTTCTAAAGCATTGAAAATAATCAAAAGATAGAACTATGCAGTGGCACTCAGAGATTATGTAAAATACAAAATTCGCTATTTGTTAGTCAAGCTTGACTGTTACCGAGCCTGCTCATTTGCTGATAATGCCTACTAAGAGGGCTTTGCTCTAACAGAGGGAGCCTTGGTCGCTGCAGCTGAAGGAAAGGACCATGGAACGAGCATCATTAACTGTCTTGCCCTGCACAGAAAGGGTTAGCTGGGCCCGGCTCTGGAGCACTGATGCAGGACCGGGGATCAGTCCAAAGCTGAGAGGCTGTTGAAACACCAGTTGTCATCAGTGGGAACTGTGCTGCAGGCGAAGGATGCGGTGGATTAACACTTGGTTAATCTCATGTTTGAAGCCATTTTATATTTGGCAAGACAGGTTATTTGTTAGTTGTTTTGATGATGTTAAAAAGTTTTTAACAAAAGCAATTAGGATTTCAAATGTGCCTTTGCTTTCTTGAACCACAAATCCTCTTCCCACTGCCTGTGGAGTTTGCACAGATCAAGTAGAGACATGCTTTGCTATGGGGGTGTTCTGGTTCTCTTTATAGTCTACATTCTTAACACTTTGGGACTTAGACTCTGGCGGACAATTTTCTCCTTAAATAATCATATGCTTCACTCCTTTGTATTATCCTCTGGCTGAGATGATTTCCTGTTTGCTTTGATCCCCAGTAAATTATGTTATTTTTCTTTACCCTAAGAAATTTAAAGAGCAAACAATAGAACTAGCGAGATCTATATAATGGAGGATTCTTTTCTGAAGATGTATTTTAAAATCCTTCAAGTGGAATGTAAAGCAATCCCATTGAGTTTGCTGAACTATCTTTTCTGAATGTGCAGTTGTTGGCATGCAATTGTCAGGATGTGGAAGACCTTTCCAAGTCTGTTGGGAGACCTTTCTGGGTCTGTGTAATTATAAGCCCCAGTAGCTTCACAGTGGACTTCGGAGGAGACAGGCTGTGATTTTCTCAGTAACAGCTCTGGTCCAGCTATGGGTTCCTGGTATAGTTTATGATGTCTATGCAATGTATATTTTAAAAATACAAAGTACGATTAAAAAAAAATAAAGAACTGTTTCTTGGTTTTAAGTTTATCCTGAAAGCAATTCTGCTTCCATAGAATACTATTGCTATCACTATACTTCATAAGCCTATTTCCTAATTATGATCATAATTTAAAAATAAGGTAAACAAACAGCCACGCAAAGGCATGGCCTCCTGTTTGACATCAGGCTTTGTATTCAGAGTGAGCACCACGAACACCTTCTCAAAGAACCTACTAAATTATCCAACTTCAGGGTTGACTGAGCAGCGTGGTCAGTGGTCAGTCTGTAGAGCCCAGTGGTAATAACTGGATATAAGTACAAGCTAAGTTGCATTTTTAAAAAGATATTCCACTCCAAGAAAGTGGAGGTTTCATTTATACACTCAGGGCTGGAAACACTGTTTTTCCTTACTGTCTTGCTTGGGTGCTACATAAGTACACACACGTGTTCATGTATGAGGAGAGAAATCCACTCCCGGGCATTCTGATTCCCTTTTCCTTTCTCAGTGTTGAGTTTATTACAACACCACTGCCAACTTGCACACTCTCTGGAGAAAGCCATCAAGAGATTGGAAAAATAAGTGTCTGAGATAGTTCTGTTGTTTAACATAGTGCATCACTGGGAAAGATTGTATTAGGTGGGCTTCGCAATTACCTTCGTATCCATCCACGTGGCAGAATTAGTCACTGTGTCCTCAGGGTGGCCAAGAGAGTCCAGAGCAGACCTGCAATGGACATCAATGAAAAGCTCCAGCAAAACTTTACCAGAGCTGCCATTAACACCTTACTCTTGTCTTTCATTTGGTTGATTTGTTTTAGTTTAGTTTAGTTTAGTTTAGTTTAGTTTAGTTTAGTTTAGTTTAGTTTAGTATAGTTTAGTTCAGAACCATGAAAACCCAAAATCCATTCTGCGGGACTGATCCTGAGAGATCTTAAATTTAATTGAAATGCTTGTTTGTGTCACCCAGATACACAGAACTTTCCTTTGGACTCATGGAGTGGGCACACAAGAATGGTGCATCTTGTGCATGGTCTTCAGATTAAGACTAGTGGGTACTGTGTCAGGGTTTACATTTTAATTTTTTAAGATGAACAAATCATAGATATACCAATCAGTATTAAAGGTATCTCTGAGGTATTTAATGGGTTGCCACCCAGGGCCCACCTTTTTCATGCCCCTTAATACACTTCCTACTTTGCTTGGGCCAGCAGTAGAGAATGGAAGAGTTTCAGAGATCTCCAAAAAGTCAATAATGGATAAAAGAGCAAGATACCAGACATCCGTGTGTTCACTCGCCTAGTTCGCTGAGAAATGACGCTAACACTTTGCTGTCTGTGCAGGAGGCAGCCAAGCAGGCACAGCAGAAAAGCTGTATTAAAATATTCACCCCTCCTAGCCCTGTCCTGATACTCTGTGTGCCTGAGCTTGAGGGCCATACTGTGGTTCTCCTCCGAGCCAGCTTTTGTGTTTGTGAAGCATGAGGGCCACTCTCTGACATACAATCTTGCTAAAATATTGTATAGGTAAACTTACATAGATGTGCAGTAATTGTTTTGTTGTGCTGTCATTTCCAGGGAAGGAAGAGAAGAGGAAGCATGGTCCGCCTCCTTTTGTTGTACACTTTTCTGAATTATATTCTTTGTATACAAATTTCAAAAGCAGTTTGATCCTTGCTTTATTTTTTTGTTTTTTAATGAAAGCTATGAGGTTAATGGCTTTTAAAAATTCTTGTCCGGTAACCTTTTGCTTATGATGTGTGCATGTAAATAAGATTTGAATATGCAGCTTTTACCTCATCGTGGGTGCTCATAGGGACCCACCAGCAACAGGCTCACAGCTGGTAGTGAGCTTGGGTAAGATCCATCCTTTAGAACGGACGCTGAAAGGGGCAGCTTACAATGGATCCCCGGGGAGTTTGTGTTTGTCTAGATAACATACTGCGCACTATAAATCTGCCTCCTGAATCAACTCTGAATTTTTTTTTCTTTTTTGGCATAATGAATGTGTATTTTGGGCACAATAGTTGTGAGGGTGGAGTGGGGAACACAGCCTCATCCATATTTGTTTGTCAAAGCTAAGAGCTTTTCAATGTACACCTAATCTATCTAAAGTGCGATCAAGCATTCTCTGTACTTCTCAAGATAAGTAAAGATTGCACTTTTTAATCCTAAGCATTGCTTATAGAGCCATGAAAGGTGTTTGAAGTCCACTGGGCTTCCTAGAAGTACGAGGATTTGTGAAACTTCCTAAAGCGGAGCTTTTGGAGTCTTGGGAATTCTTGAAGCATACATCATCTCAGTTCTCCTCCATTTGACAGAGAGATAGGATCATCACTACAGAATGAAATAAGGGTTCTTGTTGTCTTGGAATCCTGCACTAAGAAAGGTGTGAGTGTCTTTTCATGAGCAGAAACAAGGACAGAGACTATTAGCAGCAAGTTATATTTACAACCTTCATTGTAGACATCAGTGCAGCGAAATTAACTAATTCAGATGTGGCTCGGAGAAACCAGGAATGCATTTAAGGGAACTTCATTAATATAAAAACATTGTTGGGGCCGAGGATTTAGCTCAGCGGCATAAGCGCCTGCCTTGCAAGTGCACGGTTGTGAGTTTGATCCCCGGTACTGATTTAAAAAAAAAAAAAAAATATATATATATATATATATATATATATATATATATATAGTTGTTTCAAAGAGAAGCCCTTTAAGTCACAATTCACTTTTCAATGAAGTACTTAATTGCACCTGTTCTTAGCGTGATCGCCTTTTTTCTTTTTGTTCTGCCTCTTCATCCTCTATTTTAGAAAACACACATAGAAATCATCCACGTAACTGCTCCTTGCATGCTGGATCTCTACTACGTCTTTCTTGGAGGCCATGCAGTCAGATTCTATCTAGATGAGATGTTGTTCTAATAATGTCCTTCCAATATTTGGGGATTGGCTCTCGTGTGGAGCCAGATGCATTGAATTTCACCCTTCAGCAAATTGTGCCTAAGGAAAGGTTCCTGTGGGGTGTACTGACCCCTTACTTTAAAAAAAAAATCCTAAAAGTTACAGTTTTCTTAATAGAGTCTTGGTTATTTTTTTATGGCTACAAAAGTCATCTTGAATTCTTAAGCACAGATCTAGTGCTATGAAGACATCTATTGACCTTAATAACGTTTTAAAAATTTAATAGCTCAGTTGTTTCCGCCTTGATCTTATAATGCCTGTAGGAGTTTAAACTATCTGGCACATACAGTTCAGTTTCTGGCTGATACCCCAAGATTAGAAAAAAAATACTGCTATGGTTGCCAATTCCCAGGCTTAAAATCTCTTCTCATAAATTATTCTCCTGTTCCTAATCTATACATCATAACTTCTAAGAGAATTGTCAAAGAGATAAAGTTTCATATCTGAAGACTGCAATAATATCATTTCCTGACCATCTTTTTTCTGAGAGAACATAGCGTGTGGTAACCATTTGTATTTGAAGCTTTCTCAAAAGGTACTGATTATAATTTACCCCTGAAGTCCAAGTTTCTACTTCTTTCCTTGCTACTCACCAATCACTCTGTGTGTGTGTGTGTGTGTGTGTGTGTGTGTGTGTGAGAGAGAGAGAGAGAGAGAGAGAGAGAGAGAGAGAGAGAGACACGGTCTCCCTTAGCTGACCACAACAGGCTTGAACTTCACATCCTCTTGCCTCAGCTTCCCAAAGTACTAAGATTATAGGCCTGGGCCACCACTCCTGGCCACCAGTCCCGGCTCTGTGCTTATTGACATAGCAAGCAAGAAACCAGACAGGAAAGAAGGCTATACCTAGAGCAGAACTGTTGGCAGTTCATGGATATTGTCCCTTGAATACTTGATTTCCTGTGTTGAGAACTTTCCCCGTCTTCTACACAGTGGAACTGGAGTGGAAATAAGATGAGGAGTCTCAGGACTTCACCACAAAGCCGATTTGGCTACTCTCCCACCAGCTTTTTCCTCCTGTAGCAGTCTACTTTACCATTTATGGTCATCGCTTCTCACCTTTTATCCATTGCTCTAGAAGACAAGTGACATCCAGCCTTGGGAAACTTCCAAGTGGCATAGAATGCATCGATAATTTGCCACAAAAATTTTGCTCTCATATTTCCTTTGATGATCTGGCCCCATCAGGAATAACTCATTGCCTGTAATTTCACGTAGTAATTTATTTTGTCAAATATTTTCCTCTCTTTTTTGCTGTGTTTCAAATACAATGACAAAAAGAAAGCTAGGTGACTAAAAAACAAAACAAAACAAAACCACAACACTCACAGAGGTAAAAAATATAGTGACTGGTAAAAAATGCAAAATAGCTTTTATCCACGATTTAATGGTCACCACGCATTTTTTGAGCAACTCAAATACTCTTTTTTTTTTTTTAAAATGACCATTAGGAAAAAAAAAATGGTTCATTGTGCCAGCTGTATATTTGATGAGGAATTGGATGGTTTGGAAGATGACTAATGGGACTCTGGACCTTTCTGTATTTAGGTCACCTCATTGAATTTGGACTACATCAAAAATGGTCCAAAGCCTGACCATTTGGCAGCCACCGAGTGACTCTGTTAATGGAATTGGTCTCCTTCCAGGTCTTCGTGGACAGGTGTTCGCATCATAACTGACACTAATTGACTTCCTAGTCCTTCAGGTTGGAAGACAGAGACCATCACGGAGACATGATGGGGAAGGAGTTGTTTATGATATGTTCAGGCTCTAGGGAAAGCCAGGGAATTTAGCTCGCTGTGCTGGCACCACGCTGGCACCTTGCAAATATTGTATTTATCTCTCATGGGTTCCATTAGCTTGAGAAGTAAAAGATAATAATCTCATTCCATAAGAATTCCAGTAAGTTCATAATGGCTAACATTGTCCTTCTGTGGTCACAGACATCCGTCTTCATGTGTTACTGCTTTTCTCTTCATTTTGTATTGTGATTAGATACCTTCGTGTAGATCGTTACTTTTATTGATTTATAGGTTGGTTTGTGGGTTGATTCCCAGGTCACTTCTCATAGTGAAAGCTATAAAGGATACTCCTTAATGGAGAACATAATAAAGCTATCTTCCTGCCTTTGTGAAATGGAGATGAGTATGAACAAACAATGTGGAGACCATTTTAGCAGCATAAACTTCAAAGCATTGAAATTAAGCAGATTTCAGCCAATCCGTGTTCCCTTCTGGTGTTTCTGAATTCAGAATCAGATAGCATTCCTTCACTCTCCCTATAGGCAATGACCTGAGGACAATTTGGCCTTAGTTAAGGAGTATTTAAATATGTTTAAGTACTTAAATTACAGGAATGTCTTAGTATTTTTAAGAATTTTTTTTTTTTTTTCAGAGCACAAAATGAGCCAAAGCTAGGAAGACTACAAGTTCAAGCCCAGGCTGGGCAACTTAGTGAAACTCTGTCTCAAATTTTCAAAAGATCTGGGAATGTATAGCTCAGTGGTAGAGTTCCCTAGATCCGATCCTGAGTGCTAGAAGCAAAGATTTTGTGCCCTGAAGTTTCTGGGTTCATCTTTTAGTGTATTTTTATAACTTTACATATAGCAAGTAGAAAAGCCACAAACCACCCTGAATTAGTTCTCACACTTAAAAAATTAAGATGGCAACAGCTACACAGACCTATATATTGAAATGAAGAAGCTCTTTTGGCAGAATGATCAATGCCTTACCTCTTTCTGAAAGGCTTTTCAGAGGTAGGAAATCATCAAGCATCTGATACCCAGTAATGAGCAAGGCTCATGATTGGTCAGTTTCTGGAACAGGCTTTTAAGAATTTCTGCCTGTAAATGTAGAAATCCGCTCATGGAAAGCAAAAGACAGGGCAGAGATTTACTGGGTGCATCTATCATCTTGGCTTTTAGAGTCCTTGTGATTAATACATGTTTAATTGGAGACTGATTGAGATGCTTTGGATGTCAGAAAGCTAAATGTTACAGCATTGTCTCAATGGTTCCTAACACAGCATGACGATTAGCAGCTGTCTGAGGAACAAAGGAACCTGAAGCCCACAGTGCAGCTTTTCATTTTCCAGATTTGGATGCCTGAAGCTCTCCAGTGGAGTTGACAGCCAAAGGAACAGAAGCCTTGATTCACAGCAGTTAATCCCTTCCCTTTCTCTTGGCTGTGTTTTTGCTTAGTGGGAAAGAACCCTTTCCTTACATATTCCAAATTAATTTGGGTAGTGGGCGGAAGGCAGAGATCACAGGTGACTGAAGCCTTAGCTTTGACCAGGCTCCTCCACCTTCTCCCACCACGCAATGCATACAGCTATTTCAATGAAGATTTTGAAATACTGGTTACTTTTTCAGTGTGGTTAGCCCCAGCGCAAAGCGTCAACTTAGTAGAAGCATTTAGGAGAGCGAAAGAAAAAAAAATTCATAGTTTTATTGTTGTTAGCTTTATGATTTTCTTATCTTGAAACAATTGTCTTGCTCAGGCAAATTCTTGTAAGTTACCTCCCGGTAGAAAGCCTTGTTTTCCTGTTAAACTGGCATTCTTACTCAACGGGAAATACACACAGTGAATTCTGCCATGTTTCTCTTGGCAAGGGCTGGGCTATCCTTATCAGAACCTGCCAACAAATTTCTTAGTAAGCAAGTAGAAAGTAAAACAAGCGGCTCCCAGACAAAACAGAGGACACACTCGCACTGTGGCAGAGACACTCGGCGCTTTGACGCAGTTCTCTGGACGTCTGGTGGACCTGGGCTCAGATTCTAAATTGAGCTGTCTCTCACAGTTCTAGAAGTAATCCTCTGCTGCGGGTGCAGTGGTGCTGATTCGAGCCATCAGTTATTTTTAAAGTGAAACATGCATTAAATAATGTGTTTTCTTCACCATAAAGAACAGTGACTGCTGTATGGCTTAAGTATTAAGTATAATGGCTTAATAGTTTAAAAAATTAATTTATAAAACTTTAGATCAGCCGGGGATATAGCTCAGTGGCACAGTGCTTGTCTGGCAAGGGTAAGGTCCTGGGTTTGATCTGGGTTTTTTGTGTGTGAAATATATGCACATGTAGACAAGTGGACCTGATTCTGATGTGTAGTCATTGAATTATCTCAAGGCAAACACCCAAATGACCATCACCCAGGCTAAGGAACAAAACAGAACATCGTAAACGTCCTAGAACCTTGTTCTATACCCCTTTTGGCTTCCTTAACTCCAAATATATCGTGTCATTTACTGTTGTTTTGCATTCTCATCTCAGCTTTTTGGATGACTTGGGATGTGGGGGAGTCATCACCAGCAGCTTAAGGTTTTTCTTTTAGTACATTTCATCTGAATTTCACTGGTTTCTGGCAAGCAAAACCGTAACTTGCCGGCCCTTTACTTGGCACCCGGAAGATTCACCCCATTCCTGTGGTGACTGTGGAAATCCAAGTCCCTTAAACTCCAAGTCTTTACTTTCTCACCAGCCAAGGATGGAAGAGACTAAGTACTTTGTATATAGATCATTAGTTTAAAATGTGGGCCCCGGGACCAGATTTTCAATGCATCACTTAAAAGCTGTAACTTATGTAAGTTATTCAAACTCTTTATACCTTATTCTCCTCATCTATAAAGTGGGGTAATAATAGTACTTGTCTCACAGAGCTTTTACGATGTTTATATGAATTAATTCATGCAAGAAATTTAGGATAATACTTGGTGCATTGTAATTACCCAATAAATGCTATTACAGTCACGTGTCATCAGGGGAGGATCACATAATTTTGATTCAGGCAGACTCGGGTTTTAAAATTCATTTTATTGCTTTGGTCCAATTATTTAATTTCTCTACTCTGGAGTTTCCAAATTTGAACTGGGAAGGGCAATAATTATAACTACTTCAAAGAGCAGAGAGGACTGGAAGATGGCAAGTATGTGCAAGCGTCCTGCAGAGGAAAACCGTAGCATTTTGTTTGCCCTTCTCTGTTTAGCTCTGGTTCACATGTCCTGAATCTTGAACTGCTTAAGCTGTTAATCGTGCAATGAAGACTAAACAAAGTCTTTTCTGAGAAGAAAACTCTGCTGAGCCATTTGGAGAACCCCACTGTCTTTTCCCATTTAACATGAACACAGGCTCAACTGCGTCTTCTGGCCCGGCGTTTAGTTATTCTGTGGTCATGACTGTGTCCCTGCGAGGTTGCATGGCTATATTGCTGGCATTGTTGACCTCGAGATGGCGCATTCCAGTTTCTCACAAATGAGGTATCTGGGTATCCTGCATGGCTAGGGCCTGGAGGGAAACTGGAGGCTGCTGTGACAGCTTGAAGTCACATATCAATCTTCTGTAGGCCACAGTATTCCACACTTCATTTGGTTTCGCTGTTTATGAAAATACCTATTTTTGTGCTAAATGGTCTCACTTGACTTGAAAGGTTACCTGCCATCAACCCAAATGTCAATCAGTGGGTTATCACAGTAGAAAATGATCTCTTGCTGCAGTCACATCTAGTTGGTGGTGACCAGGGGAGAGTTGGTGCAGGGGCTCCCAAGTTGGAGGTAGGCAGGGATCAGCCTCCAGCTGGCAGAGTTCCAATGAGAAGAGAATAGAGAATCACGGGGGAGCTATTTATGGGTCAGGTCTTTAAGGAAAGTAATCACTTCAGCCCACATTCCACTGTGCAAAGCCCGTTATATGAACCACCCTCGGCATAAAGGGGTCTAGGAATGTGGCCTGGGCTGGGTGCCTGCATCCCAGAAACAGCTATGTAGGAGAAGGGAACTTCCCAAATAACTTGGGATATTGTCCAAAGCCTCCATCCCATCACCTTACACTTATCTATGCGAGTGTGGTAAAGGAAACAGGGAAGAGCATTGCATTCCATTGGTTAGCATTTTATTGATAGCTCTCTGTAAAGAATTTGTTGGGGGGGGGAATATGCTACTCACCTCTGGAACAAAAGAAAGTCATGCACTATCTCCTGTATCTGGGGAAAAAAGTCAAATAAAAATTTGGTTTTGTATTAAGTCAAAAATAAAAACTCTGCATGTAAGGGTTTGCAAGTTTTACTCTGGAATCACTCAGTTACTGCTCAATTAGTGCTCCAAAATCAGATCCTTAAAACTGCAAGATGCATGGGTCACTTGTGTCTTTTTTGTGTACACTGCCTTCTTTTGTAGTATTTGTTTAAAATAACTCTGCCTTGAGCTTGGAAATCACTGTATGGGAAAAATGCAATCCTTCTATATTTTTTAAAAGTATAACCTCAATTAATATGAATATGTCCATCTTTAAATATAAATTAATGTCATTTAATTCAGAATCTTTTAAAGGGTTTGAGAATTTGGTTCCTTTTTTGATCAAGTAATTCTCCATGAATTTTGGAATCATCAGGTTCTTTCTGTACTATTTGTTCATTTGTTTATTTGTTCATGTGCAAAAACAAATTTTACTTCTTGCCTAGGAGTAAATGTGCTCATGCGGCTGAATGATGTGACAGTTAAAGTGAAGTGGGGTGAGGTGGTCAATACCTAGACAGGTCATGGATCCCAGGAGCGCAGTTGGGGATTGAATTTATTAATAATTGTACCTTAAAAATTTCAATGGCTATTCGAGCAGATTGAATGTGCTATAAACAAGTCATGTATATGTGCAAGCACTTTGTAGATCGTTGAGTACTATAAAATGTCATAAGGACAACCCTAAAATAGCAGCAGCGACATGAAGAATTACTCAGTCATACTTGGTGCCATAGGTAAAGCAGCCTGTACAGAGCAATTCTCTCCCTTTGGTGGGATATAGAAGAAAGCAATTAATATTAGCACCAGAATTCTTAGCATCTGAGACACAAAACCCTTAATCACAAGGATATCATTAGTGCTCTGAAGCATTTAATTTTGATGCCTGACAGCGTTTTAAATGCATAAACCTTTGATAAAGAGCAAATCAGAGCTCTGGGGCTGAATTGAGAAAGAAAGAGGGAACAAAAAACACCTTAAGCTCTAAGTAATTAAATTTAAATATGCTATTTGCATTAAGTAGAAATATGGATTAAACTGTGGTTTTATTTTTCCTATCAGACCCTTGAGGAGAAAGACCCCTTGAGTATGCATCATCTGTTTAAATTCTGGTCCTGGGAGGAGGGTAGAGGCTTAACTCTGCCAGGAGTAAGGAATCTTCTTCCCTCTGAGCCCTGGCCATTGTGTGCCTGTGACATCCAGGAATCTGGGCTTCTTAACTTTCATCCAGGGCTGTTTTCATTCTCCTTTGCCCACAGGCTGGAGACCTTTCATTGCTTCTGTTTATTTCCTGCCTCGCCTCCCCCATCCCACCCTAATTTGTGCCAGTAATGAAGTGCAGTCCTGTTTCAGCTGTTTGCCTTTTTCCCTCCAGTTCTTAATTCGTCAGTTGCCATACTGAATGATCCTCCCCCCACCCCATTCCTTTCTTTGCGTCTCTTCCTCTCTTCTCTTCCCATTTGGGTGTCACAAGTACCAAACTGCTGCAGTAAAAGGACTTGTAGGTGTTTAATGGCAAGTCATTGAGGAAGTGAATAAAAGAAAATTGCAGCATTTGCATCAGTGGGGAGCAGGGAGAGCTGCTGAGCTTTGGACCAAAGAAAGTTAGATTTGCCATTTTCTTAAAGGAAGCCACCTCTGTTTGACATCCAAGCATCTCCTGTAGTTTTTCCTTGTGAAATGCACCACGGCTAGAGTCAGGACAGAGCCCCCTGTCCTGTGCAGTTTCTGATTATCTGAAACACATACAGAGATAAACCCACATGTACATTCTGAATGCACTGTTCTCTGCTCTCAAACCAAAGGTAATCACAGGTACACGGCAAATGGGGATGCTATCCCAGAAGCAGTGTCAGATTCTCAGGGACGTTTGGAATTTTGAGAACAAAACCTTATTTGGGGGTGTGATTCATCTTGGCTTCCTATTAGAAGGCTCAAATTATCCAAATTCCTAACCGTGGTAAATTTTCCCTCCTATTCTCTTCTGATTTTTTTTCTCTATCTTCAAAAAAAAAGATTTTATTACAGTTTCTATGAGTGCATGTAAGGAAAGTCTGTTCCAAATGTTCCCTTGTGTCCCCCCTACTCTGACTTCGCAGGGTCATGCATTGCTCTTTTCTTTCCATGCAGCCTTCTGGTAAGATGTTCAAGGGCATGTTATGATAAGTGAGGCATCTCCAGGCAGTGTCTAACTCTCCGCACTCTTTGAGGGTAATGCTAGTATTATAAGAGAAGCGGACGCCTACGGCCGCTTCTGAATTTAGGATTATGACTTGGAAATTGCAATAACACCGCACCTTTGTAATTAGGAAGTCAGCAGAGCCATTTGCATATGCCCTACATATACAGAGGAGAAACACTGAGCGAATTGTCAACACCTTCATCAAACCTAAAGAGCAGTACCTCAAAATGCTGTCTTGAACAGGTGTGGCGAAGCCTAGTTTTAATGTTAACTTACATTTGAATGACATTTTACAGTCTGTGTGTTTGAAAAATGCTCATGAATGTCACATATACTTTCGAAACAGAGACCCCATTTATAATTAGAATTGTCATTCGCTTCACTTCCAGTTGTCAATGTCTTGGTTAACCGAAATAGCAAAACCAAACCCACAAAAGGTCACCCGAAACAGGTGTATGTGGAGAGTTATCTTATGACTATGCTTTACATTTAGAAAATGTACCACTCTTTATAGATTTTCTTAAGATCAATTTAACATTTAGATCACTTCATTTAGTGACGTTTATTGACCGCCCATTAGATGCTCCACATCCCGAATGCTGAAGATGTAGTAGAGGTAAACGAAGTGGAACCCTGTTTATGGACACGTATTCTTACTGGCTCATAAGCTTGTATCTGGAAGGCAGATATTTTATGAATGGGGAAACGGAGGAAGGAAAACTTGAGTAAGTCATTCAAGATGACAATGAGTAAATAGCAAACCCAGAATTTTTTTCAAAATCTTTTAAAATCTACTGGCCTTTCCACTAGATTGGTGAAGTGATGACTACTTAAGGCTGGGGAATCAAATGATTTTTTTGTCTTTTCTTCATTTCCCACATTCTAGAGGATCCCTCCTCTCACATAGCAGCAAGTCCCAAAAATTCCAATCAGATTTCAGCAGGTACATTTTCTTGTCCATCTTTCCCCCTTCCAGCCTTCTGTTCATGCCTGCGCATTTTGGCTACTTCGCCATCCTTACTCCACGTCCTCCCATGGTGTTTTTTATACTCTATCATGCTCCCTTCTTTATTCCAGCTTCTGGTCCCTGGACGCTACCTTTCTTCAACCAGCTACTGTTTGACATTTTAAAGACACAAATTGTCTTTTTTGCTGTACATCACATTGAAGGGCTCCCAAAGGCTTAGCAATACGTGCTGAATGATTGAATGAATATGTCAGCATGATTCCTAGGTAAAAAGGAAAAGGAAGGATGTATTTTAGATTATAAACTCCTGAAGTCTTCTAAAGAATAAGAGGATCAGGTGGTCTCAGCAATAGCATCGCCGAACAGGAAAATGGACATCTGTTGGTCACTGGAAATTCTACTGCCAGGGTGTGAAAATTATAGACTTGGCTGAACTGAATCATAAATCTTTCTTTAAAAACCACCCTTGCATTGTTCTTGCCTGCGTGACTTGTGCACTCATCATCTTTCTCTAGCTACTATCAACCGGCCTGCCCAGCCCTCCTTGCTGGGTGCAGTGTCTAAATTCTAACCAGCAGACAATGCTCACTTTTGTCCAGAGGCAACGCCACTTTCCCTAAAACAACCATCTCCTTTATGAAGGAAGTCTGTGGGTAGATTGGAATGCTGCTCAACCTATGATGCGTCTTTTTCAGTCAGGATGTGGACACTGGCTGCCAGCTTCCTCCTGGCCTCACCTCTGACTCTTCAGCAAACGTAATGTGCATCTGTAGATAGGACGCAGCGACAAAGAAGCCTCACACTGTTCCACATGGCCACAGCAGAACTTGAAAAGGAAACAGGTCACACTGGGCACCATCCTCTTAAATTCTAGAAAAACGAGTCCTCATGTTGACGTAGAAAGTATCTTCTGCGTAGCATGTCTTCGCCTTTTCTTCAGTTAAGCAGAGGCTAAAGAATAACTTACTTTAATAGCAGTGACTGCCTTCCATTCAGCCCTCCATAAGCCATTCCCCATCTTTGTCTGGTCCCTAGGAGTTCTTAGTAGATGAGTCAGTGCTGAGAAAGAGTCTTCTCTCTGCAAGATTTGAGAGTGAATTAGAACTGAGAGGTCACTGAGAACCTTTCTGCTTTTTGATCTTTTTATGTTAACCAACATTCCCACCGTAACTGGAAGCCCTCTTTGGAACTAACACATTGTTTTGTCAGTTGGTCCTATACAGGATGGGGGTGTTTGATCTGTTACTTATTTGATTACCTTTTCATGTATTTCTGTTACCAAAAGGTAAAACCCTGGATATCAGGATTCAGGATCAAAAGTATTTCTAAATAGTATAGCACTGATCATTGTTTACCAAAGTAAGGAATCATAGCAGTGGTATCTGAGATGATTTTAGGGGAGAATCAGTCAGTGATATTGAAGCATATTGTATGAAATTTAGTTTCTTTTTTATTCTCTCTCAGTACTTTTGAGAATTTAAGTGTCAGTCCCAAGACAGCGCCTGGATATAGTTAATGCATTTCTAACACCGATTTATCTCTCTTATTAACAAAGCCTGAAGGACAAGATGTACAGCAAACATGAATAACTTTTTTCATTTACTTATTGTATTTATTGTTATGGTAACCTGCCACTAATTGGAAGTGATAATAGGGCTTAATTTACACCAATAAGTGGGATGTTTCTTCCCAGAGATAAGTTAAAAATAGTGTGTCTACTTCAGAAAAATATTACTTTAATCATAATATAAGTTGCAGAGAGATGTGGCAGCAAATGGGTGGTGGGAGAAGATCCAGGCATGGGAACCACTAGGGTGGGAAAAGACTGGGAAATTCCATTCCCAAATGCTTCATCTAGGGAAATGAACTCCAGGCAGGCCCATGGGCAGGGTGATGGCTTCCAGATGTTTAGTTGGAGGCTGTATTACAAATGGTAGGAAAAGGCGAGAGGAGAGCCCTTTGGTGGCTTGCGACGTGGAGGATATTCAGCTTGCCACTTTCTAAGGTGGCAGTGTCTTCAAACTTGTATTAATAGAAAGTACAAAGTTCTCCTTTAAGGCAGAGGACCTGCCACTGCATTGTCCTACACCACAATGTCATGTGTTAGGTGTTTCCCAACCTTACTTGGCCGTGGATTGCTTTTGTCACTGTGCCTTTATGTGTCATGCTCTTTGGAAGAACATCGGCTTAAGGTCTTCAGATTTGAGCTACATGATGTAACACTTCTGGAAAATTAGAACTAGTTAGGCTTCTTTCTTTCTCCCGGCTACGTCTCTGCAGTTGGTACTGAATATAAATGTGAACTCTGGTTTTCTGCCTGTCCCCCATCCTGACCTACTTTCATTCAGTCTTTCTTGCTTTTCTCACTTGTATTTTTTGCATAAATCTTTCATTTTCCTGCTTTTTTGTGACACCTGAGTCAAGGTACACTCTGTTCATTTCTTTTCACATTGGTGCACACATCAATTTTCCAAGTAGGATTGAATTAGAAATAATCTATTAGCCCACATGATTGTATTATATTGGTGACTCTCTGAGGGTTTTGAGTGCCTTGGCTGAGCTCATATTCCCTTTGAATGGCCACCAGAACACTGCCGCTTAAACTTCTGGAATAGAAATTGGATTCATTTCCCACATGCAACAGTTTAGTGATTAACCCAACCAGAGAAAACCTGTCTTAGTTCAACAGTGCCCTTGGAGGGCAGGTAGGCAATTCCTTCCTGAGGCATCTGCCAGTGATCAGAATCAAACCCAGACCATTTGTGCGAGGAAGTTCATTTTATAATTTCATGATTTTCTTCCCTACTGCTTTCTTTCTAACAGCTTCACTTTTCTATTTCATTTCCCAATCCTGAACATTGGACTTTAAAGAGCCCTTCTTTATAGAGTATATGCTAAAGTGCTCTGTGAGACGATATATTTATTACCTGGAGTGAAATGGCTTTTCATAGTCAGGCAAGAAGCCTCCTTGCTACCTTTATATTTAAGAAAGTTTCTCCTTGGAGTTTGCAGGACGATGGCTCTGTGTCAGCCAATAAAGAGAAAAAAAGGCGTGTGTGTGTGTGTGTGTGTGTGTGTGTGTGCGTGTGTGTGTTGGGGGAGGGACCTTAATGCATCTAATGAGCACATTTCCGTTTTTCATTTTCCTCAGATGTTCAGTGGCTTCCATATGTCTGCTGCATGCAGCTTTGTTCATCTAGCTTAACATTAACTAACCTTGGAGCCGCATTTGGTGGAGAACATGTGTACCCAATGTATCTTTCACTTGTATTTATGTCTGCAATCCAATCTGGAATAGCTTTGGGATTGAAATTCAGAGATAGAAGAGTGTGTGTGTGTGTGTGTGTGTGTGTGTGTGTGTATGTGTTACCATCTAAAAACATCCCTAACAGAAATGCGAGGCTGTCAAATAATCCTCCAGGAGACAGGAGACAGTCTCTGCATTGCCTTCCCTCTGGAGTCTGCCTGCAGTGTGGCCACTTGTATCCTCTAAAAATATATGTACCAGATATGGCCAAGGTGGTATGAAGATTTTCCTATTCCATTGCCAGAAACAATTTATTTTACTGGTTCTTATTCTGCCCTCCTAGTTATGGGTTATCAGTTGTGTATCCATTGGACAAAGGCATGAAGATGACCCAACATTAGTTATTTGTTCTGTATGTTTACTCTCCCCCTGATTTCTGAGGTTCTGGGCCTGTTGTGTTAGATAAAATAAAGAGGTTCGTGAATGACCCCCCCTCCTCAGAGACTGCACACTCTGTACAGCCACTGGCAGTGGCAGCAGAGCTGTTCACAGATGGCTGGAGATATGACTGTGTTTCGCTGGGACACAATCCTGACACCCACAGTTTAAAGGAAAAAAGGTTTACTTTTTGCTCACAGTTTGCAGAGGTTTCAATCTATAGTGGACTGCTCCAAGGTAGGGCAGCATGATGGAAGGCACTGCAGAGGAGAAACAGCTCCATGGCATGGCAAGCAAGAAAGAAGAAGATGTCAAGGGAGAAGAGAAGGAAACTGACCCCTTCCAAGCCACACACAATGATTCACCTCCCAGCATCACATTTAGTTATAAGCTCACCCATGGTCTAATCTACTGGTGTGTATTGTACACCCATGACCATTACCTCCCAAGGTGCCATCTATGAGTATATGAAGCTTTGGGGAAACATCTAGATAGGAATCAGATATCTAGATATAAACCTGACCACCACAGAGAAGAAGCAAACACAGAACAGCCTGCTTTGACAAAGCTCCAAGATGGCCTTCCTTCCCACTCCCAGTAACACGTCTGGCAGATGGCTGCTTTTGTGTCTTTCTCAGTTGAAGAAGGAAGGTTTGCTACTCAGCAGACAAAAGCCTTACTTCAACTCTCGTAAAATTGTGGCAAATACCATTTATGTCCAGGGAGACCATCATGCTTTATTTGTGCTCTTCATTATTTGCATGGTTGTATTTAAACTTAAAATTCTCACTGTAATTAAGCAGTACTTTTATTTATATTGGGAAGTATGTAAATTGTTTGCCTTCTGGCATTCCCTACCCTACTTGGGAAGAGTTGCGAATTCTCTTGCTAGTGTAAAATTAAATATCAAGAAGATGACACTTAGAATTCTTGGCGGTGGATGAGAGGAAACTTACTGAGCTTCAAGGGAAGTGTTCCAAAGGTTTTCATGGCTTGCAGAAGGTCAAAAGCCAAACAGTGTCTTCCATACTGCAACTTTGGGTAAGGAGAGGCCTGTGAACACCCTAAGCCTTTACTGTACTTCTGAGATGATCTTATTAAGAGAAACCAAATAAACCTTTTCCAGTACAATAAAAAGTATCTTTTTTTTTTTAAACTGGAGAAGAGTGAAATGGTTAAGACGAAAACAAAATAGGTCTACATGATATTCTTCAGTAGGACAAAAAATTACTGATATTACCAAAAACTTGTTTTCCCCCTAAAATTAAAGGTTTTTTTTTTTCTTTTTTTCTTTCTTTTTCTCAATAGCACCGTCATCAATTGCTTTGGTTCAGGCCAAAGAAGTAACAAGATACAGCGTGGCTCTGGCTTGGTTGGAACCAGATCGGCCCAATGGGGTAATCCTGGAGTATGAAGTCAAGTATTATGAGAAGGTATTACTTGAAAGAGCAACCAGCCTTCCTTCCTTTCTTCTTTCCTTCCTTCCTTCTCTTTTTGCCATGGTACAGGGTGACTAGCGTGGCTACATGCTGAACCCACAGCATTTGCACTGAGCTCCATTCCCTGCATTTTAAAAAAATTAATTTCATAAATTTTGGGACAAAGTTTCACTGAGTTGTCCAGGCTGGGGTCAAATTTTAAATCCTCTTGGGTTGGCCTCGCAGAGTGCAAGAAATACAGGCCTGGGCCACTAGGCCCAGCTGCTTTGAACCTTCTTCTGTTCAGGTATTGGACAGCTCTAGAGCAGGGAATATCCGAGAACCCTCAAGCAAATGCATCTTGCTTGCTAAGGAAATCTGATATGAAATTTATAATTTAGTTGGCTAACTTGAAAAATAGAAAAATATATACTGTGTTCTTGTGTGTGTGTGTGTGTGTGTGTGTGTATGTGTGTGTATTCTAATAATGGAAATCAAGACAGCTAAGAAATCCTAATTTATCAACCTTGTATCAGGGAGGGTGACTCATAACAGTTGCCGTCATGATCTGTTTAAGTAGATCACTGCTATGCCAAACGAAGGTGTAGGTTTTGATGACTTTTAATAAAAAATCAGGGAAGGAAAATTACATTCTTCTGCCTCTTAAAGTTATAGAAGGCATGATTTTTACAAACCACTTGTCTCTTAAAAGATAGAATTCTGAAGAGAGCTATTTGCATTCAAGGTTGTCTGGAAAATGAACAATTGTCTTTCTTTTTAAAGATAATCACTTGTTGGCTTCCTTATTAAGGCAGAAAAGGGACTGGGTTTTTTTTTTAATTGAAATTAGACTACAATATATTTTGCATTTTCTAGACAGAAAATAGAAAAAGACAAGGGACCATCTCACAGTTATTTCTTTTAAATTACTGGGTGTGCAGCTAGAAAAGACATCAACCATCATTTAAAGCTCTAGATACAGTGGTTTCCGTGGACAGTCAGACCTGAACTATACATTTCTTCCAGCATTGAAGATGTCGTGACAGGGTTTACAACCCTGATGTAGAGATGAGGTTCAGAGGGTTAATCAGGCTCTGTTTACTTGCAATTCTGAACATACTGCACTGGTTCCCTCTGCATCAACAGAAGAGTCACTTTGCTGCCTTCTCCCGTTTTCCTTCCCGTGATTAGGATCAGAATGAACGAAGCTATCGTATAGTTCGGACGGCTGCCAGGAACACAGATATCAAGGGTCTGAACCCCCTGACTTCCTATGTTTTCCATGTGCGAGCCCGGACAGCAGCTGGCTATGGAGACTTCAGTGAACCCTTGGAAGTCACAACCAACACAGGTAACAGGCCACCCAGCTTTCCTTTCTCCTGGGGTTCTTTTTATAACACAGGATAAACACTATACTACTGTGATATTTAAGGAGTTGGACATAATTTTTGGCTAGGTAAGCATTTTGTTGTAATGAATGTTGCATGAAATAAGATATGCGATGCTCAACTTGGAAAACCTTGTGCTCTTTGGAGAAGAACATTTTTCATAATATCTGATCCAGTTTCACATGAATGAAAAATGTTGCCCATTTTTCTCTTGATTCTACAAACCATGAAAAATGGGATTACTAAACTGACTAATTGAGGGTTATGTAGATACCCTACATTAAGATAAATAAGGTGCATTCTTCCTCAGAAGATTAAAGGAGCAACTAAAAATGCTTTGTTTCCTCTACTTATTTCTTAGAATTTGTTTAAATCAAGTCAAAGCAGTTCTTTAAAACCCTTTGGAATAAGCATATCAAATCTTCCTGTATTGTAAGTTGGAACTGCTGCATGATCAAATCAAAACTTTGCAAAGGGGCCTAACCAAAAATCAGCAGCTGCAAAAGATCTGTCCACCTCTATAATTTAAAAAGTCAATTACATTGAGCCTACTTGATGAGATAGAGGGGCAGAATTTTCAACATCAGTTACAGAAGGCAATTTGATAACAAATTTGTCAGTTTAAAAAACTGTGAAAAAGCAGAAGAAGAACTAGAGTTGAATCTGAAGGGGGGTAACGGACATTTATGATCCGGGGGGCTACAAGGAAGAAATGGTTTTGAGTTGGACAATTAATTATGGGGAGGGTTTTAAAGACTATGAGGAGAGGTAGGGCATTCAGAACCGTGTATCCTCCGTGGAATTTCCCGATGTCATTCTCACCAAGACATTTGATCATTATGAACAAGTCAGAGAGTGGTACGTCAGTAAGCTGTCATATTATTGGGCAAAATAACCTACAGCTTAGAGGAGCAGAGGATAATGCGGCTGTTTCAGAGGTTTCAGTCCGTGGTTGTCAGGCTCTCAGGCAGTGGCTTCATAGCAGAAGGGCACAGGGGAGCAAAGCTGCTTGTTTCCCGGGGCTGGGAAGCAGGGTACCAACAAGAAAGAGACCCTCCAACGGCCCACTTCCTCCTGGGCCCGCCCTCCTGACGGCACACCCAGCCAATCCACAGATGAATACGTGTCCCCGTGATCCGCGCACCTTTCCATGAGTCTTATGATCCAGTGCAGTTGACAACTAAGTTTAACCATCACAGATAGTGCTGAATGCAAAAGAAGAAAAGGCACCAAGTTACGTTTATCACAGGATTTAATAAAAGTTTCCTGGCGTAAAGAAAGGTTCATCACACAGGTCTTTGTCTCACTAAGGCTGCCTTAGAAAACACTGTTGCGTGAATATGTAGAGAAGGGTAACTAACAGATGCTAGGAGCATTCCAGAGAGCTTTGGGCCAGCTGAATAACAACAATGTGACCCAATTCGAAGTTCAGCCTTTTAGGCTATCCACTCTGGCTAACCACAGTGCAACTGTCCTTCCAGTGCCTTCCAGGATCATTGGAGATGGGGCCAACTCCACTGTCCTCCTGGTGTCTGTCTCGGGCAGCGTGGTGCTAGTGGTCATTCTCATTGCAGCTTTTGTCATCAGCAGGAGGTAAGCACTGAGGCCACTCACTGTCCCACCCACCAGCCACCTTCCCTGTTTTATGAAGGAGCTTTCTGTCTTCTGCATGCAAAACAGAGGCTTTGAATTAGTGTCGTAAACCTGGTGTTTACATGCCAAGCACCCTGGTGTTGCTTTGATCTTCTGGCATCCCTACTGGAGCTGATGGTTGTAACTGGGTGGCAGCCATGGCTGCCCAGAGTCCCAGGAAGATCCAGCTAATTCTAGGAAGCTATGCAAAAGACCAGCCAACAGGTGATTTCTAAATGCTTTCAGCTGTAAGGTGTTCTATGTAGCCCCCTGTTAAGTCTGGATCTACTGCGCAGGGCAAGGCACACCATGTAAATCAACAGCCCAGACACTAGGCTTTTCCATCTGCTAGCTATGTCATTTAACTTTGAATTTCCGTTTCTCTGTGACATGCAGATGATCATTATCTGCCTCAAAGAGTTATCGGCAGAAGAAGGTTGATAGGCGCCAGAGAGACACTACAGCATGGGCTAGGTGCTTCAACTTGGGATTGATTAACAACCCTGGCAAGTAAAACAAAGGAGAAAGTACTAAGCTTTCTATCTTCCCACTGGAAAGTCTATCAGCATCCCCAGAGACAATCCACTGGTCACGTGGTGGGCATGCTAGTGCCCTTGGAAATGAATCTGGATTATTTATTTTATGAGTGCTTACAATCCTACTTGATACTTGAAAAACAATCTAAGATGGAGAAGTAGCAGGGGCTTGATTGTTTCCATCTACTTGTTCACACCATCCAGTTGCTTGGTATCAATATGCACCCCAAATCTAGGCTCTTTTTTGTACCATGTAGGTGAGGATCTGCCCCTTTGTGACCTTTACCTCCAAGTACAGCCAACAGTTGCTCAGAGTGGGTCTGCTGTTGTTCAGTTGATCCTCTTAAATGTAAAGTGTTCCATGACATAGATGAGGAAAATGATAGAAACAGTGATTTAGTGATTGTCCAGGACCATTGCACGGCCATAGTGGCAGGTAAAATTAGTAGTGTCCCAATACCTGTTCTTGTCTCTCAGGCGAAGTCTGTTCTGTTGTCCTCTCTTCCTGCCAATGATCTCACCAAAGTCCCAACAGTGCCTCTGGCTATTCCCACCTCCTGGCTAAGCCACTGTGCTTTTCTTTCCTTCATGCTGATGGAGCTATAATTAGGATGGGGGTTCTAGATCCTAGTTTGACTGTGTGGCCTAAGTTGTCACATCTTTTCTCCTACCTCCTGTGCCCATCCTCACTCTCCAGAGTGTTCTGGTGTATAGAGATTGATTTGTTCCCTCTAATAATAACACAGTATGAAACAATGCTTTCTTCTGCACGACGTCTATATTTGTCATTGAGTTCACCCCTCTTGGTATAAAGTCTATATGTAGGTGTATTTGATTAGAGCAGTGAGTTCCAGCTCCAAGAAGTTAAAATTTGGAAGTCAGTCAAGATGAGCTTTTTTCTTGTTCACTGCTATTTGATTCTGTGTGCGCACATGTGCCATGCATGCAGCACGCGGGAACTGATTGCCGGGGTGCGTATCCTTCTGATCATGGGGAGTGGGCAACCCAGTGGGGTGTATATAGACATTACAGGGGCTTCTGCTTTTCTTCGTGGTATGCATTTCTGTAGTTGAAGTATTTATGGTATATTCCCACAATCTTTCTTAGAAAATAAAGACATTTAAAGATACAAAAAAATAGGAAAGAAATTATTAAGTACCTCCCCTTCAAAAAAAGTTAACTGAAACCCAGCACCGTGGGAAGCTTGGTAGCAGAGCAGAGAGATTACCCTGTGACCGGTCCATTTCCTGGATGTTGGTAGGAAGCATTCTGTAATTGTCCAGCTTACCTTAAATTTGTATTTTTTTCTATTTCTCATTTTAAGCAGCCTTCAGTAAAGCAGTCAAGCTGTAGTAATTAGAAATAAGTCACCTCATTGTAAGTTTCTCCTGGGTGTTCTGCTTAAAACATTGGCTTTGATAAAAATTTAAAAAAAAACATGAAAGTGTAATGCAGAGAGACAAGATTATTAAAAGCCAAGGCTATGGAGAATAGCATCCTCATGCCTGATGACTTAATTCCCTTTCTGCTTTTATTGATCACATTATTATATAAGGCAGGATTGATAGCAGGATGCATCGGATTTCCAATTATGAGTTCTCCCCTTAGAGAATCAAGGTTGTCGAGTTACCCAGTGATGATTCCTGTCCCTTCTCCGCCATTTAAAAAAAAAAAATGTCACTTCCCAAGGCTGATAAACACAGCTTGGTGATTGGCCCTCAATGGATCACTTTTTAGAAAATGAAATGTCAACCCCTTGCCCTCATATTGATTCTTCTTTAGTGCCAGCCATAAAGCTGTCACGGGAAGGGCTGGCTGGAGCCAGGTAGCTGACAGGCGTGCAGCAGCTGATGCACACTCAGCCGATTCTTCTCCCCACGCAGGTTGTCTGCTCTGTTATCTTGGACTACAAATGTTTAAGTGGGGCATGAGCAGGTGAACAGAGAGGAGACAGGTGCTATGGACAAAAGTCCGCCAGGCTTTTAGTGAGAGCACAAATGAAAAGTAGCAAATGGTACCCCTGAAATAATCTTGCAAGACTTCAGCCAGCAGATTGAACACCCAGGGCTGTAGAGTCTGTGTCGTGCCCTTGCCCAGCAGGACTGCTTCTTGCTTCTTGGAGGCATACGGTGTTGATGCCAGAAAGGATGCAAGAAGCCGGTCCTTTACATGCGCCCCCTTAGCTGAGTCCCACATTGCTGTTGGCCTGTGACATTCAAGGCTTCAGAGAGTGTTGGTTCTTCTGATGACCACAAAGAGAAACTCTTTGCTGCTAATTACTATCTAAGGAGGAGCAGCCTCAGGCTGACAGTCAGTATCCTGAATTTTTGAATAGCAGCTGTTTTATTTATTTTCACTGTAGTCTGTCTATCCTGAAAATCCTGAGCTTAAAGCAAGCCGGAATAATCTCCAAGGTTTTTTTTTTTTTAATGATTCATTCTGGAGGGATCATTTAAATGTGTAAACATTTAGAGAGCTCTCAGGTGAAAGAAATGAATTTGTGTACTTAAAAGGAGATTATCCATGAGTTCATTGATTTAAATGTGTTGTGTTTTTTACCACCCACATTATGTCAAGCAGATTAATTGACATGTTGTGCAGACCTCATTGATCTGTGCCTTTTGTCATCATTCAAGTTATCATTTCTGGATGGTACCAGCCTTCCAGAGCACATTGTGGTCTTGGTCTTGTAGGTGGGCTTAGGTGTGACTCTGTGATGCTATTACTGGAAATTTTATTTGAAGCCATAGACACCCATTTTCTTAACAGCAAGTCACCATTTTGTTTTCCTATTTACATATGTGTGTATCTATGTTCTCCACAATGTAACCTCTTTCCTCACTGCTTTTAAAAACACTCCTAACAGGGCTGTTACCAATGACATCATAAAGTACAATTATGAAGTCACAGTCTCCAGGTCCAGTGACTGAGTCTGGGTTTATTTCTCTGACAACTGTTCCTCCTCTTTTTGTATTTATGATTTCCATACCTCTTGAATTGTCCAAATTCGTATTAATCCAGATTGGTTTTGGCTAGTCTGTTCTCCCCATTATATTTCATTGTTCAGGTTGATAAACAATTTTAAGAAATGACCAGAATGCAAGAAGAGTCTGACTTTGGCTTGTGTTTGCTTTAAAGGACAGTTCGGTCTTTTGTAGCATTATTAACTGATAACAAAGCATGTACTGCTTTTATGATGACTTAATGATTGCTAGTGATATTTCTACTTTTGGTAGTTATATATAAAGTACCCCCTTTTGCCTAAATTAAAGAAAAAGAAATGAATTGTTTTTAAGAAAAAATCGAAGTGGCTTTGACAAACATAGAACTGGAGATTTGTAGTCTGTGATTGATGTGCTGCAAGTCTAACACAGCCTAAAGTTAGTTTGCAAGTTAGTTTTGTCTACTTCAGAGTTAACAGCTCACACAGTGCTGAAACAGTTCCTGTTCAGCCTGTATCTGTCTTCCCTTATGCTCTAATTTTCTTTCCTGCAATATTATGATCATGTACGAATGAATACTCTTAAATGTTAGCCTAAATTGGCCCTGATAAAGTCATGTAAATGCACATAGTTAGGGGGCAGATGGTACCCCAGGAACATTTCAAAAACAACTTGCGTGCAGTTTGAAAGTTCAGTTTGCAACCATTTCAAAATGTGCTCGAGACGAACTCTTTTTAAGGCATCATTTGGCACAGGAGTAGTTGCAGCTCAAGGGAGAGGAGAAAGAAGGATGGCTTCTGTGACTCTCTGTGAGTGACCCTCCAGAGCACAGGAAAGGCTCCCTCCTCGAGCTGTGCTCATTATGATGTTGCTTTGTCTTCTTTAATCTGCACTTTAGCTGAATAAATTACCTTTTGCTAATTAGTTTTGGAACAGTGAACCACATCAATCAAGTCTGTCCACCTGATGGGAGAAGTTAGTTATTGTGATAAGAGCAGGGTTTGGGCAGGGGCTCTGTCACGCTCACCTTCTCTATGTTGTTTATTTTTTTGAATAGTCGGCATGCCAGGAGCAGCACATTGGCTGGGAGAGCTCTGTGGTTCATACACTTAATACTTACTGAATCCTTTTCACTACAGGGGCGGGCACCCCTCACTCTTTCTCAGCGTCACCTGCAGAGCTGGCCTTTTTTCTCACTCCTGCTGTTGGAAGGTTCCATGTTTCCTTCTGGACCATTCACTAACAAGCCAAGCCATAGTCCTTCCCCTTTGTAACCGGCTTGTCCACCTCTCCATAATTAGAAAGTCTTCCACAAAGCTTGTCTTCTGTAATGCAGGTGATCCGCCTGGCATGTCAATTTAGGGGTAGCACTTCTGTAATCCCAGTGGTTCCTCTAGACTGGCTGGCCCAGGAATGAGCTTCAATGGGCCTTCTTTTGGGGGGCAATAATGAGCCACATTGTCCTAGACTGAGCCCTGGAGAAAAGGTCATCAGGTGACAAAGGGAGAGTGGAATGCAGGCATTTCTGTTTTCAAGGTATTATTAAAGAACTAATAGGCTACAATTTGCCTTTGAGCAGTAATACTGTGTTTTTCAACATCCCCTGCATCGTCATAAGGCATTTTCCTCCAAATAACTCTCCAAGCAAGGAAATGTCTTTAAAAACACACCTTCACTGCTCATTTAAGTCCTCTTTCTGTGTTTGGAAGGACGAGGAAAGGATGGGTGGGTCAGCTTATATAATTAATGACCCTTGCTATTCTGTGCTTCCTCTGGCTTTGACCATATTTAATGAACACGTTTGATGTGGAACGGAAAGCCACTCTCCTGGGCAGCTTGAGGCTACTGGGCTGCACGTCGATACCGGGTCTTTTACTGATTCACTGACATTTCAAAGTGGCTACCAGGAGCTGGGCTGTGTGGCTGAGCCATAGAGCACTTAAACTAGCATGGCCCAGGATCTGGGTTTGGGCCCCAAGGCTGCATGAAGGAGGTGAGGGTAGGTGATGCTACCAAAGCTCTCTCGTTTTATTTATTTGCTTATTTATTTATAGGACAGAACTTCAAATCTGTATTCAAGATCGAGAGTGATTTGAAAGATATACATGTAATTTTAGATAAAGCCTTTAGAAGCTCTGATAAGACATAATCCCTGTGGCTGGCAAGGTCCTATCACACCCTGGGGAGCCCCTTGTGATGTTTTCTTGATATAAAATGTTGTTTTAATAGTCTCTGACCTAACATGCTTGTAATTCCTATAAAAGGGGGGATGGAAGAAGAAGTGGGTTGGTGGTAACTTACCTATAAAGTCGTTTTAGGGCATCTAAGCTTGTTTAGTGTCTTGGACGGAGCAGCTGAATGTAAGTGCGTTTACTGGTATCAAAATGCCCTGTTACTTACACTAAGGCTTCAATGTAAGCCTCAGTTACCTCCCACTCACATCTCCAGTTGGACAGGTGCTCTACAGCTCTAGCCAGAGCAGGGGACCCATCAATTTTGCACTTGCTGAGAGGGGACATAGGTCACTCACTTGCTCCCTGGCCCTGGGTCCTCATCTATACTGTGGAGCTGAGTAGGTGCCTTTCCACCTGATTCCTTTCATCGACCCTCCAAAGGCCCCTTGAGAATTTAAATGAACAAGGAAACACAGGCTATTATTTGGGACTGAAATATGCACTTTGTAGTTAAGCACAGTAACTGGGGTCTCTGTTTTGCTAAACTAGTTCCTGCTTTGAAAACAGTTAGGGGAGGAGATAATATATGTGATGAGAGCACTTTGAAAAGTTAAATGCAGTGTGAAAGTGCAAGGTATTATTATTTGTCAGGGAATGATCCACACACAGGAACATCTGTAGGCTTGGAGGGTCTGATTGCTGAGTTGGTTCCTACGATGCTGGCACTTGAGAGAGGAATGTGGGAGGGAAGCTTCTTACAGATGCCCAAAGTCGGGCTGCCTGGCTGTCTCCTGCCTGGCTTCCTGGGTCCTCTGCTCATTGCTTTCTTTTGCACAGTCATCCTGCTTCCCCGCCTGTTCAGAGTTTAGGAACAAGGACATGAGACTGTGATAGGACCACGCTGCCAAGACACAGTCACTCAGGGGACCCATCTCTCACCTCAGAGCCTCAGACTCCCTCACCCCTAAGAGGCTTGACTGACCTTGTCTGTAAAACTAAAAGAAAGATACAAGATCATTATGAAGTCCAAAGTAAATTTTGCATTTTGATGGCCGTAAGTAAGCACATTACATTCACTAATTTGATTTTGGCTTCTCAAACTTTAGAAAGCTGTATCAACTAAGTTTATCTCCCAAGTCCTTTGTCATAACCTTCTGATTCCACATTTATATTTATTTAAGTGCTGGGAGTGTAGCTCAATGATACAGTGTTTGCCTAGCACGCACAAGGTCCTAAGATCAATTCACAGAGCTGCAAAAAATAAGATTAAATTCCCAAGCCTTGAGATGATTCTCCAGTTCATATAATTAATGCATCTACTTATGTTTTCCTGATTCAAGATTTATAGATACTAAGGATTTTCTGATTCCCAAGACTTTTATGACAAAACCAGAATTCACTTCTATAGGACATAGGAGCAAAATGCAAATGTTGAGACCATACACCAGTTTCACGGAGGAGAACAAGACAAAGCAAACAAAACCTTTCCATTTTCACTCATACTAGTCTTCTCTAAAATCTTAAGGAATATAAAGCAAATACTTACCCTCCAAGTTTTTATTAATGAGTTAGAAATGTATGTGGAGCAGCTGAAACCAATAAAAACACTGCTTGAAGAGTCTAATATGATGATGAGTGTTTGTGGGCATGGTTATGGTAGTTATAATAACAAGACTTAACCTTGTCACATTGAACATCACTGCCATTTGATCTATGCAGAATTACCCATGAAAGATTACTTTAATTTGGAATACATATATAATATGTGTGTGTGTGTGTGTGTGTGTGTGTGTGTGTGTGTGTATTTGGAAAAATAGCCAATAGTTTTATGTTGACTAAGATGTTTCCTCTAAGGATTTGAAATAATATTATAAAATCTTTGTTGTATGTTTCAAATTGTGGTTAAGAGGAGAGATTCTGGGCTCCGGTCAGGCTGAAGGCCACGACGTAGTATACAGGTGAGAGATATATTTACCTTGTCATTTCACCTCTGTGAGCTGCAGACTGCTCACTTGTGAAATCTGCCCTGTTACCTGCTCGACATAATTACGGTAGCAAAGAACTCGTCTATGGCTTTTGCTGCAGCTTTGTGTTGGAGGGAAATAATTTTCCGTGTAAATTTTTTTTAATAGACGGAGTAAATACAGCAAAGCAAAACAAGAAGCAGATGAAGAAAAACATTTGAATCAAGGTACCAAATATTGTATTAAAAGTGATTTTCTTTATAGAGCATGTCTTGTTTTCTAGAAGTGTCTAAATAATAACATGACCATTATTACTTACATAATTATTCATGTAATATACTTCAGAGATAGCACGTCAAACAAGTGATTTAAGATGGTTTAAAGTGAAATTAAAGACAAGGATAAGGTGGGAAAATTCCTTTAGACTAAAGCCATACAGCTAGCTCAATTTTTCCTGTTAAGAATTTTTTAGGCCTCGACTACATCTGTTAATTAGTGGTTCCTGAGAAGAGTTTGCCCAACTTATCCCATCTTCATTGCTTAGGTGTGAGAACTTACGTGGATCCCTTTACATATGAAGATCCTAACCAGGCAGTTCGAGAATTTGCCAAGGAAATTGATGCATCTTGCATTAAGATTGAAAAAGTTATAGGAGTTGGTAAGTGTCTGAGTATCTGTGTTAAAAATCAGCTGTCTTGGTGGATTTACATGTATGTGTGTAAACTATATAAATGTAGGAATATGTGTATGCACATGTGCATGTATATATGTGTAAATATTGTGCAATGAGAGTTCCTTATTGTGCAGTACAAAATATGCACAATAAAGACCTTTTGCAAATTTTGAGTTTGTTCTAAAACCCTTCAGTCTTGAGTTTCTGGTTTGTTAAAGATTCCTTTTCTCTCCTGAAGGTGAATTTGGGGAAGTCTGCAGTGGGCGCCTCAAAGTGCCTGGCAAGAGAGAGATCTGTGTTGCCATCAAGACCCTGAAAGCTGGTTATACAGACAAGCAGAGGAGAGACTTCCTGAGTGAGGCCAGCATCATGGGACAGTTTGATCACCCAAACATAATTCACTTGGAAGGCGTCGTCACCAAATGTATGTGGGGTCACTCCCTTTACCAAGCCAAGCTAGAAGTTACTGGAAAATTAAACACACATTTTATTTACAGGGAAATGACAGATGGAGGAGACCCACTGGTTACTAATAGGAAGAATTCCGTGTAGGACAAGTCATTAATCTTGTAGTCAGCACTAAATGGGTCTATAGTTACCCCATCTCCAAGGCAGCTTGCACGAGATTTCAGGGAAATTAATATTGCAAATTTTTGGTACGCAATGCCATCTTTCAAATCTCTGCCAGGCCAAACTGACTGTCACAGGGTAGGCACAAGCAGATGGTGAACAAAATAAATTTTAAGTATTTTTCATATAAAGCACAGCAAAACCTCAACACACCTTGGGCGGAAGCTTCGGTTCCAGATGCAGGGAGTGAATCTTGAGAATCCTTATTATATTGGGGGGATTTGCTTGTCTCCTGGGTCTGATTTATAGCTGGAGCCATTCCGTGCCTAGTGACGGTAACACCTGGCCGAACCTTCCTTTTTTAGTCCATTAACATTCACTGAGCCTGTGAACTGCGCTTCAGTTAAAATTCAACACAGCTCAACAGATGCGAAGCAAACTCCAAGTACATCTGGAAGGCTGGCTAGGGCAGCCTTGCACTGTGCCACGTGGACAGTCCAGCTGGATCGGTGACTGTGAAGGCAGTGCTGTTCCAGGTGCCATGGGACCAACCAGGGTCCTGTATGAGTCAAGGATCTTGTAGGCTTGGGGTGCTGTCTTTGGGAAGGTCCAGGCTGCTCTTATTTGATACCAGGTAGATTCACAGGTGCAGAGTGGAGAGACTAAGCCTGCTTCAGGGCGTGAAGGGCAGGGCGGAGCTGGGGAGGGTTAAAGAGCAAAACTGAGAGAGCGCCGTAGTGGAATAGAAGGCACAAAATCTTTAAGAAGAGAGAAAGAGGAAGTGACCAAGGAGGTAAAATGAAAGCATGTACTAATTCAGAGGTCCTCAGTCAGTCAACAAATCCCTGACAAATTTGTTGAGACAGCTTCTATTTAAAACTCACCCTTATAAGTTTACATCTGTGGGTGAGATAGGACCCCTGAGTTTGAATTTCCCAAGAGCTCACCCCAAGTGAAGTCAGTGCCGCAGGTTCAGGGTACCCACTTTGGAAACCATTGGCCTGGTGACAAAAGACAGCTGTGTACTTTTAGAAGAGATGACGCTGGCTGGGGTGTTCAGTCTTTCTGTTTCAGTTTTTTCATCTGGAAAATGGAGATAAAAATACAATTTGCCTTACAAGGTTAGTTGGGGATAAAAGGAAATATTTAGAGTGGTTAGCATAATGGCAGATTTAACAAAAAAAATCTGTGTATTTTATATCTGAAGAAGTATTGTTTTATCTGAAGAAGCATATCTTTCTTCATCTCCACAATCCTTCACAGAAAACTTAGCACCAAGGATATATAATTTCCTACCAAAGGCGAGGGCTATAATTAGCATAGAATGGCTCTATTGGCTTTTTAAGATGAGTTGTACAGTCAGGATATTTTTCTGTTGCCCGTGGCCTTCAGGGTTGCTTGGAACCCCTCACTCCTTTAATTAAAAGATAACATTCCGTTTAAATACTTCTCCAAGTCCATTTTCTAAAAGAAGAGGCTCTGTTCAGCTTGGGGTGTTTTTCCTGCCGCAGACAGTGATTTTCTTAGCACCTCGGCAGAAAAGGGAAGAAACAGGGGATCTTTGTATTAAAGTCCCACCGCGCCTCTAAAAGGCATCACTATTACAGCTGTAACTGTTATAAATGACTGGATGCATTTGCATAATGCAGTTGTCACTGAATTAAAATGATTTAAAATTTCCACTGGAGATGCCGCCCCTGTCCCCCTCCTCCCTCCCCCCTGCATCCCCGCCTATTGCAGGGAGAGAGCCACCTGCAGCCTTGAGCCTGGCCTGGGCCCGTTTTACAAGCCCTTCTGCTGATGGAGACATTCATCTTTGTTTCTCTTGTAGAGCTTGTAAAGATCCTGACAAATGGATACTTTTAATAAACAGAAGAAAGAATGTAGAGGAACTGTGAAGATGGCGCCAAGCCTCAGACTAGGGAGGTGTGAGGGTAAAGGGGAGAAAGGAAGAGTGTGAGTTCATTACAGCAGCTACTTGGGTAACTTCCTAAAGTGGCAGGAGGACCATAAATTCTTCTCCCTCTTCTCTTGCTTTTGGATCTTCCACTCTTCCCCAAAGCTGCAGCGGGCTCTGGAGAAACAGAAGTAGGTGTTAATGCTTGGCCAGGAGACTCAGCCCTTCTTCATTAGTTGACGAGGTATCTCTTGATTGAGGCAGGTTAATTAAAACTCACTTAGACGAGTTCGATCTGTCCAAACACTATAGATGTGTGGGCAAAGAGGCCCAGGATTCTACCCCATCCCCCATCAGCGGAGGAGAAGCTTGGAGCAGGTTTAATCCGTCCTTTGCACCAAGGTGCCTTTTTGTGGGTGTGTGATCTTTATTTCCTAACCTACATATATATGCTCCATGTTATTGTCTTCTAATTCAAAATGTTTGCTGCCGAATGACTTCTGATCCCCCTCTCTCCCCAAAAACACAGTCAAAAAGGAACTTGGATTCCATTGGAGTTAAATCCTCTGCCCTTAAATATTTTTTGCCTGGCAAGTAAGGATATTTTCCCTCTCCCCCACTCCCGAAGTTACTAGCCAACAGCGTCTCTGGGTGGAAAATATATTAGCTCAGAGAAATAATGGGTGCTTTTCAGGAAAGAAATGTCCCAGCCCATTTCTTCCCTGACTGAATGGCTTAAGCCCAATCCGCAGGCAGAGCAATAGAAATGAGTATTTTTGATTTATTAAACTGATGTTTCATTTTTATCCAAGGAAATCTTTTATGGACTCTTGACTCCTTTACCTTCCTTTTAGTAAGAAACAGAGGATTATCACCCTCTACCTTCCAACAATACTCCTTAGAAAGGAGTCCAGAGCTTGCGTCCACTGGCAGTGATTAGGAAACTAAAGAATGATTCTCATTTCCTAAGGTCCTCAGAAAGAGACCTAAAGAGGAGTAAAAGGGTGCCTTATCCCCCCAACTGCACCTGGAGTGTGAAATCATTTTGATTTTTTTTTTTTTTTTTTTTTTTTTGCTAAAATAGGGAGAATGTCCTGACAATGTCCTAGTGCTGAGTTTAAATTCCTATCTTCGATGAAATAATTTAGTGAACATTTTCTGCTCTGGTTTTGTTTTTCAAGGTGGGTAGTTTAAGGAAGGAAATGGAACAAGTTTATTTATAGACAGGACAAAGGAAGAGAAAGGCTAAAGCCTCTGACCAGAGCAAGACAATAGAAAAGGTGTGTATGTTATGCACAGTTAGGCTTTGAAGGTGCGTCCAAATCACAAAACAGCCAACACCATTCCTGCCTCTTGGAACTTGGGTTTCCCTAAGTGAAGAAAAAGGTTTCCTCTGTCCATTGGCTTCTTTAGCATCACACAAGTGGCTCTTCTGGGGACAAAATAAATTAATTATCCTAAAGATTTCTCTCACATTTAAACAGGTCTGCCCATTATGGGTCCCCTCTTTTGCTTGAGAGAGCAATTATCCATTCATGTGCTCTCTGGACACCAGAGGCCACTTTAGTTAAAGACCTTGTCAACGAGCCACCCAAAGGGTTAACCTTCCAGATGGAATTTAAACCTACTGGTCCTTTTAATATTTCATCCCTCGCTCCCCACAGCTGAGGCATAAGCTTGGCTTGTTTTAATTAAATTAGATCACACAAGACAGGTGTCTTGGCAGTAAAATTGTGCACAGCCCATTTTTATCTCATTAACTGCACTGCTCATCAAGGGTTTTTGTTTTTCTTTCTGAAAACTCTAGGTAAACCAGTAATGATCATTACAGAGTACATGGAGAACGGCTCTTTGGATGCGTTCCTCAGGGTATGTGTCTCCTTTATATTTAACCCAAGATATCTAGAAAACTTTGGACAGATGCCTCATCTATTCTGTTTGGTTGTTCTCGTGGACTTTCTGAACAGAGCAAAGGAGGAAGAGAAGAAATAGAAAGTGATGTGGGTTTTAAGGCTATTAAATAATCCATGGGCAATGAGGGAAGTATTTGATTTATTCTTGTATCATGAAGCTGTTTGAGCCATGGATTCATTACACTTGGATAATTTCCATCTGTCACAGGAAGCAAACCCAGCTCCTCCAGTACCTTCTATGAGTGAATTAGTGACTTTGGTTAGAACAGCCCGGAAATAGTATTGAGTTTCATTGCATATGGGATACAGTTATCGAAAAAAGGCTCAGTAATAAATGCAGGGTGATAATTAATCTGGCCGAATCCTAATAGGATTTCTCTCCATTGCTTTCCTATTCAGAAGAATGATGGTAGATTCACAATCATTCAGCTGGTGGGCATGCTTCGTGGTATTGGTTCTGGAATGAAATACCTGTCTGACATGAGCTATGTGCATCGTGACCTGGCTGCGCGGAACATCCTGGTAAACAGCAACTTGGTCTGCAAAGTGTCTGACTTCGGCATGTCACGAGTGCTAGAGGATGACCCGGAAGCAGCTTATACGACTAGGGTGAGCGCGACTTGCGGCCTGGTTTTTCCTCTCATTACACAGGCCCTGTCTTTTCACCTTGATGTTCAGGTCTTCGTGTTTCATTTTAGTTTGTTTTCTCATCCACCAAAACCTCTTCCTATCCCTACATCACTTTTAAACCATGCTTCTGAATTTTGAAGCAGATTAATGGTATGACAATTTTACAGAGCTGCAAACTACAAACAAAATAAATTCTTTCTCCTCTGAGATTTCTAGGGCAACGTATTTTAACAGGTAATAAGAAGGTGTCTTTAAAATTGAGCTAAATGAGAAGCAAGTTTAAAAGGTAATTTACAAAAAACAGATGATCAGTTACTATGAAAGTCGGGAGCAACAGAACTTACCATACTTTTACTTTGTTTCTTCCTTTCTTATTTTCTCTGCCTTTTCTTCTTCCTTCTCTTTCTTGTCTGTCCAAGATTATCTATTTGGCTCTTTTTTATTTTTACGTTTAATTCTTATTCTAAACAAGATAGAGCAGTATTTTTGCTCATTGGGCTACTGAATCTGAGAATGTGTATACAGGATTTATACCACAGTTACCCTATGCAAGGATTTTCACTATCTCATGGCCTTCATTGTACTACTGGTAGATAAGCGTGGATTAAGGCACAGTTAAGGATATTCAGTATGCAGTTAATGACACTGCTATCTTAGCCTGACAATCTGAACATAAAACACTAATGAAATAAACACAGAATCATAAAACAGTTATTGGCTCCTAAGGCTGACACTGTTAAAGTCCATGAAGTAGACAGTTATTAGCCATTTTCCCCTTTTAGCACTCAACAATTTACAGCTGCAATTGCAAGCACCAGAGAATTTTTGATTGTTTGATTGGTTGGCTGGTTATTTAGGTTTTGGGGGTAATGTTCAATTTCTTTGGCTCCAGTTTTGATTCTTAAACATATCCTCTTTTGAATTCCAAGTCCATTCATTTAATAAAGAATACCTCTTTATGGCAGCTAAAGATCTTTTATTTTTTTCCTCAATAAAGAGAGAAGAGAAAGGAGGCCTCTAAAATGATACATTAACATAGATAAAGCCTTATCCAAATATTTAAGGAAGAGAGGCCATGCAAGTATCCTACAATGGATTTTCAGAGTCAACTGCAGTATATCAAAGCGGTTCCCAGGGAAATCTGTTGTTGTGGCTGGTAGCCTTAATGAAACATAAAGAAAACTTTAAACCATGACTGCTGAGGCAGCTCAAGGGTCTGTATTCAAGTTGAGTTAATGACCTCAGAGAAAGACCTAGAAATTCTGAAACTAAAAGCACTTTATGCATAAAGATAAACAAGAGACACTGGAAGTTTAAAAAACAAGCAGCAGCAATTTCAGCTTTTCCTTGGTAATATATTATTGATTTACCATTTTTGTGAGTATTTTAAAGAATTAAATAGTACCTAAAACTCAGCCTTGCCATTGTTCAAGTCAGTAATAGAGCTAATATCTGGTATTATCTTTAGGGGCCCATTAACATATTTCTTCTAGATATACTGAGTATGTGTCTTTCACTATATTCTGCTAGGACAGTGTGGTAGGCAAACATTTTCAGGTTTATCCTCCTTTATGTCTTATTTCTGAAGCAGTGTCAGCATTACCTTTGTGCTGCTGAGAAAAAGCAACCCACTAAGAAGTCAAAGCAAGTGTCAACTACATACTCTTTGATACACTCTGGATAACATATATACTTTGTAAAACCCTCAGATAATAGGTCGGCTTTTAAAAAAGTAATTAAGACAGATTACTTCGTCACTTCCCTATGACTAAAGAAAACATATGAGGAGAACTGTCTCAAGCTGGAAGACTTTAGTTAAAATAAACAAGTCTCTTATTATTGTTGGGAGAGCTATCTCAAGAATGCTGTTGTCCTGCCTGGCAAGTAGTGACTACATTCAGAAATGAAAGTGGCACATCAGTAATGTACTTAGGGAATAACTTATGGCTTCAATGCTCATAGGGTGGCAAGATTCCTATCCGGTGGACTGCGCCAGAAGCAATTGCCTATCGTAAATTCACATCAGCAAGTGATGTATGGAGCTATGGAATCGTTATGTGGGAAGTGATGTCGTATGGAGAGAGACCCTATTGGGATATGTCCAATCAAGATGTGAGTCTCGGGGTTCTGAAATATATGGCTTTACATTGAGATTCAGAAAGTTCTGCCTCACTGTGTGATAAACTGAGCATTTATTTGAGTTGAAATGATACAAATTCAAGGTTCTTAATATAAATGTATCTAGTAATCTAGTTCCAGTTATGACTAACAATGACTTCTGATTACAAAGATCAGAATTAAACAGCTTCCATGGGAGTGCGGGAGAAAGAGAAACAGACAAATAGACACTGATCACAAACAACATGCGAAAATGTTTCTGTTCGGTGAACATTTAATATCATACTAGAGCAAAAGTAATGTTTTTGAATTTTAGCAAAATGTACCAAAAATAACCAAGAAACAAAATCCACATGTGGTAAAATTCACACGCAAGGTTTATTGACAGAAAATTAGTGCACATTTTAAAGCTGGCATAGTTGTAATTAGAGCTTGCCCCTTGAGGACTCTAAAATAAAGCTTCACTAAATGACCCTTTGTAAATTATGCACATCCCTGTAAATGTACCATCTGGACCAGTTCATAAGGGAGGATCCACGATGCCTGCAATTTCAGGAAAGCATTCAATAATGGCACTAATAAGATTCCAGAGTAATAGAATTTAATTACAAACATCTCCAGTAAAAGAAGAAAAATCAAAACAAAAGAGCTCTAGATCAGAGGTCTTCCTAGACCACATTTGGGCTCATTCTGGAAAAGTTTTACTTAGGTCTGAGGGGCTCGGGAACTCCCATCAAAACACAGTGGCCACCTTTACTGCTGGAACCTGACTCATTTTTTTTAAACATAAAATTAAAAATGAAAATAATCATCAGAAAGTGTTTACAAGTGCAGGGTATTCAGCTTATCTATTAAGCATATATTTTAGAAAAACTTCTTTTTAAAACTCTTCAGTGTGCAGTACCACCTTACGCTCCCTAGGGTACAGGAAGTCACAAAGCCTTTGCAATCACACAAAGAACCAGGTGCATTTAAACAGAATGCAGGCTGCCTGGTCAGTAAAAGAATATTTGGAGCTGCTGGGAAACTGATGCTAATTCTAACCCTAACCCTAACCCTAACCCTAACCCTAACCCTAACCCTAACCCTAACCCTAACCCTCACCAGCAGGGCAAAAAGAATTCTCTACTGTAAATAGACAGATTGTATTGATATTGTATTTTCTGTAATTCATAAAAGAAGAGCCACAGTGGATGGGGAGAAAGATAGCACAGCTAGCCTAAATGACAGGTAATTACAAACTGGTGGGAAGATTCTGGGAGTGAGTAGTGTGTAATATTTATTTGATGAGAATATACAGTGTAGATGCCTTCAAGTAGCTTCTCACATCAACACTTGAATGCAGGTTACAGACCCTCAGAAGGACAAAGACAAAAAACCTAAATGAGCAAGTCATGCATGTATTGGCATAATTATTTGATGCTTAACGTTTCCTTTATTTCAAATGAGAGACATGACTAAGTGTTCCCAAGCACACCATATATAAAGGTATCAGTATTCCAGCTCCAAACATTTTCATAACTGCAACTTGGATAGTTTCTATATTATATTCAACCATTGACTGTTTTACATGTTATTTATCTTCCTGGCTTTATCCATGAAGAAAATCATCTAAAGCCATTTTTGCTCACCAATACTATTGATCTGCCATTCCCATATCTTTATCTCTCTATGCTGGATTCTGTGTACAACAGGAATCAATAGGAGATGGATCTGGAGAGTGACCTTCCTGAGTAGAATTCATTGCATGAAAGTAACTGTAGAAAATATGTCAAACATGTTTTGTTTGTTTGAATACTTTTCCCCCTTGTAACATCCAGCATTTAACCAAGAAAGTTTGCTTTGTTAACCTACAAGCTATCTTTCAAGATGGTAGGTAGCAAATAGAGGTTTCTGAGATGATTAATCAGTCTGGGAAGTTACAACAAATTGAGTTCCCCTGCCACCAGCCCAGTGTTGCTTTCATTGCCATCAATTCAACATAAAATGTTTTCACCAAGTCTAGCATCAATAACCATGTACCTCGGAAGGAGAAAAAAAAGAAAAAAGTCAAAGGATCTGACTGACCTAGTGTAATTGCCACAAATAACTAGAATAAAATGAGATAGCACAGCCGACTCTAGCTTGGAGAAGTAGATAATAGAATGAGATGTCACAAAATACATGAGAAGAAAAGGATCAAAGAGGTTAATCAATCAAAAGGTGATTGTTAAAGTGAAGCAGTTTGCTAGTGAAGAAGACAAAGTGAGATTGGCAGACAGAAACTGGGTCCAACTAAATTAACTCCACTTGAAAGCCAACTTTTGTACAGTCAGTAGCCCCACTGGGTGGGTTCAATGTGGTCACCAGCATTTCCACAGCCACTGTTTATCCAGCAAATTATTTTGGTTGGAAAAGAAAAGTGCTGATTAGAGACAAATAAAACTTGTAAATCTTCACACAAATAAGTGAGCGCCCAGGATGCTCAGAATTACTCATCAACAAAGCTTATGAGTAGCCAAGAAACTGTGGAGTAATTTCCCTCTTTAAATGTGGCATGAGTCACACTGTGTTATATTACTGGGATGCATACCCCAAAGAGGTGGGGCTTAGAGAAAAGCCAATAAGAAAGTAGGATAATGGCAGCTTAGAAACATTAGAGGTGGCAAAAGACTGCTGAATGATTTACATCTTGTTAGGTAAGGAAGACACTCAGATGATCTTGGACAGTAAGACAATTGTCGCTACCACTTTAACTTCTTTCCTTAGATATGTGAGGGTCTTCTTTAAAACTGAAATCTAAAAAAACCTATTACTCTGTTAATCTTTTAACAGAGCCAGCCAATAGACAATTGAGATCAAGAAAGAGATAGAAAATTGCTGTCTAAGAGTATCACCTTCCAAAAGGGAAAAAGGCTGGACACAGCTCTAGTGTGGACCAATGTTAGCCGTCTGAGCACGCGAATGCAGAGTTACAATTATGCCAAGGGAATTCCTTTTCAGTAAACACCCCTGAAGGGATCTCTGGCACTAGGTCATTGTCCCTTTTACTGGGAACATGGGGATATGCTGATGCTGAGTTGCAGAGTGGGTAGGGGCTGGGGCAGGACTGTGTGATCTCTGCAGAAATCACCAAAACTCTGACACTGTGTGGTTGATCTAATTGGGTTCTAACAACTTTGGAATACAAATGCGTCTTCTCTTTAGAGTTTCAGATTGGCATCACTTGCCTTTCGTGAACACCTCACAGCCACAGCTGGCTTCCCTCTCCTGCTGCCGGCGACGCTCAGGTCCAGCGTTGGCTTCTGCGAAGCAGTTGGAGCTGTGCCCACACTCCGGCTTGCTGGCAGCTTCATGACTGAGAAACATGCCTGTCTGGAGGGTGAACTTCAAACAACAGCCTGCCTGGCAGCTTAACTTGCCATCCTGTTGTCTCCGCAGGTGATTAAAGCCATCGAGGAAGGCTACCGGCTACCCCCGCCCATGGACTGTCCCATCGCGCTCCACCAGCTGATGCTGGACTGCTGGCAGAAGGAGAGAAGCGATAGGCCTAAATTTGGGCAGATTGTCAACATGTTGGACAAACTCATCCGCAACCCCAACAGCTTGAAGAGGACAGGGACAGAGAGCTCCAGGTTTGCCATGCTTGCTTAATAGTGATGTATGAAACAATGCATCAGAGGTGGCAGGCGAGTGGTGACTCATGTTAATTTCTCCCTTTTTGCCAAAGGCCACTTCACAGATCTCTGCAACCCAGGTGACTTCTTTCTCACTTAGTAGAGTATTTTTACACCAGTTTTGTTCATCATTTTGTAGAGCCTCCTGCCTGGCAGGCCTCATGGCAGTAAGAAAATTTAAAAGGAAAAAGAAAGAACTGAAGTGCTTGTTTATGATGCTGATCCTGAAAATTTAAGAAGAGGCTGAAATACACTCCTGGAAGACATTCAGGCCAATAGATGCTACTTTTTGAAAATGCAAAGAACATGAAATAATAATGAAGAGGAGGTCTTTAAACACTGCATCTCTATGTTAACTTATCAGATGTCAATTGTAGCAAGAGATTCATGATGTTTCAGTTTGATTTCCCCTTTCTGAGTCTTAGAAGGACACAGAGTCAATATAGAAACTGATCAAGTTACAAAAAGCAGGCAGTGAATTTTTTGAGTAGGGTTTTAAAACAAAAGGAATTGGACCATCTGTGAAGGAGCTAGTTCACTGTTCTTACACAAGGATACTACACGTGCCGTAGTTCTCTAAGAGATTTCCTCCATGCAGAATTAGATTGACTGCTGTCATACTCAGGATGCCTGCAGACCAGACCCATCTGAAAGGGTGCCGACCATCCTTACTCACCTAAATTATTTAAGGAGCCAAGAACAGTTAAGACCAAGTAACTCTGGCCTGTGACAAGTAAAGCTCCACTTCATCTCCAAATCTCAGCCAGGAAAAGCCTCCTCCTTTCATCATGATCTGAGTTAAAAGCAGAAGAAAATTTTATTCCTCAATGTTTAAGTCCTGTCAATCTTTGCAAGCCCTCTGGATTCTCCTTCAATCTTTCTCCTAAAAACTTAGCTTCAAGTTCCTGGAGAGAAGGAATAGATTTAGGGTTAGGTCAGCCTCCTCTGCCTTCTAGATCCTCATTTCCAGAGCATGTGTTTGTGGGTTCTGAGGTCAGTTTCTTGATGTTGCTTCTGTAAGTAGGAGAATACAAAAGTTATTCACCTGCTAATGCCACGCAACACTTGCTTTGCACCAAAGTACAGATTAAATTTAATTATTGGATGCACTTATTTCTAAACTTTTCTCACTGATAATAGAGTGCTTATTACCGTTGCAGATAATAGGATGTCTCATAAAATGTTACGTGCTCCAGCACAAAATTAGACAAATGTCATGGTGTTCCACAAAGAACACAAAGCCTTCCAGAGCAAGCTTGAGACTGACCCTTGGAATTAACTGACAGTGAATAGAGATATTGTCATCTGGAGGTCATTTTGACCTTGTGAGGCACTTAGAGCCTATATCTTGCCTTATTAAAGGGCTTTGCTTGAAGTTAGAAGAAAATGCAAACCAATATGTCTTTGTATAGTAACAAAAACTATCCATCATTCAATTAATATCTAGAACTTTATGTGTTAATTTTTAACTCGAATTCAAAAGAGGAATTAAATCTTGATTATTCTTGCTAGAAACAACTGCAGAATTTTACTGCTGATTAAACTTATTTGAAATAATGGATACAAAAAGTCACAAAGTCAGGCTATTGGATATAAAGTTGATTGATAAAACAAATCTTTATTACAATATTACATGACAAAGTAGTGCAAATTCAAATAATTTAGGTAAAAATAAAACATTTTCAATGGAGTTGGATTAATTTTGCTTTGTGGACAAGGCTCTGCATTGACCTAATTTTGTTACTATAAAGAAAGAACTTGTAACAGCAGAAAACAATATTGCTGTGTAGATAATCACAGTAAAGGTGGCATAAAATAACTCTGAAGATCTGTCCTATGATTATTTAATAGTTCGATGATAGAGATTACTACAATTCTCTAAATACTTCCTTTACGTTAGGTGTACTATTTATCAATATGACAGAATTCCTGCTTGTAGCCATTCTTTTTTTTTTTGGTACGGGGGATATGAACTCATGACCTCGCACTTGCCAGACAGGCGCTTACTCCACTGAGTTAAATCCCTAGCCCTGTAGTCATTCTTGACAGTGGCCTGATATAAAACCACCTGGCTTGAGAAATGAGTAGAATAATAAATAAGTTAATAAGTTCTTTGAATTTGTTGAAATCATTATTAGGAGCCCCAGCAAAGGAATACCAGAAGCACATTCCACAATCCGAACAGTGATCAAAGTGGCCATTCTTTCTGCGCGTCTTGGCACACATGCTGGTCAGGCAGGGTCTGATTAAAGAAGGGATTAACTCCCTGCTGTCCCCGGGTGGTTGAATGCCCAGTGACTGCCTGCTGACCAGGCTGGAACCACGCTGGACTTGAACTCTCGGTGTTTTCTCTGCTTCCTTTAGGTCTGGCAGGTCTGGAGCTCAGTTTTCCTTCCTCATACTTCACTAAGGTTTCCATAGTTGCCAAAGTAACATCTGTAACATTGCGTCCTAGCAGGGGCTAAACTCTTTCTGCACAGACTGGGCAGCTTTCAGTCACAAGGGGTCCCCCATTGTTTACCCCAAGCTAGGATGATAAAAGATCTGCTGTGAGCTTTGGTGCTTTCAGATACCCACATAAAACAAGTTCAAGAGATGGAATTAAGCACAAGTAAGAGTGACTCTCACCTACATTCGCAACCTTTGTAAAGCTAAGGGCAAAAAGTCACAGGATTGTATCTGAGGGTGGGTTTTCCACTTTGAACGGTCTCTCGGCTCTCAAGTGCTCTCGCCTGTGTTAGGCCGTCTGACTTCTGGGTCCTCCTGCAGCACTAATAGCTCCTGTCTGTTTACACTTTCTTGTTTCACTTCTAGACCTAACACTGCCTTGTTGGATCCCAGCTCCCCGGAATTCTCTGCGGTCGTATCAGTAGGTGACTGGCTGCAGGCCATTAAAATGGACCGGTATAAGGATAACTTCACTGCTGCTGGTTATACCACGCTAGAGGCTGTGGTGCACATGAACCAGGAGTAAGTACTCAGCGATGTAACACGAAAGGGTAAATCTAGATTTCATAGTATTTTCCTTTTGTTTTTTTTCTTTTGCTTTGAGCTACATAATCATCCTACTCATTAAAAAACAAAGTAAAACAAAACTAGAATGCCTGTGATTTTAATTGTGTATATTATACAGCGTGAGAAAGCACCTACATTATTGCATTGAATTACTTAAACATTGTAATACACCTGTCTTGCACTGTGTTAATTGTGCCTGATTCAAATGTGTGTCTGTGTGAAGTCCAGAGAGAGATTCTCAGTCCTCGTGACTTTTTGTCTCCCTCTTTCTTGTCATTCCACACACAGTGACCTGGCGAGGATCGGCATCACGGCTATCACGCACCAGAATAAGATTTTGAGCAGCGTCCAGGCAATGCGAAGCCAGGTACAGCAGCTGCACGGCAGGATGGTTCCTGTCTGAGCCAGTACTGAACAAACTCAAAACTCTTGAAATTAGTTTACCTCATCCATGCACTTTAATTGAAGAACTGCACTTTTTTTACTTCGTCTCCGCCCTCTGAAATTAAAGGAAAAAGTATCTGCGGCATTGCTTGGTGTACGGATCGCTGAAACTGGGGCTTTACAGAAATGACAGCCGGTCATTGGAATTAGACCTGGAACAAACGATTTCCCGAAGTACCTAAGTCCATCGCCAGTCTGTAAAATACATGTACCTATATAAATAGAACTCCGCCTCTGAGTTTCCATGCTGTATTTGCTGCCAGACACTGAGCTTCTCGGAGGATACTTGATCCTTCCTCTGTTTGGAATTACAACCCTAGTGTTCTGTTTGTGGCATAAATTACAGTCATTTCCCATCACTGGAGTGAAGACCCTGCCCAGGAACGGTTGTGAAGGACTCAGTTGTAGCTGTAAGGGCCTGGTTCATAGCAAGGAAAAAAAGAAGGTGAAAAAGCCACGTGGCTCATGGGTGTGGCTTCTTTGATGCCCTCTGGCACCTGGTCGATTCTGTGGACATAGTGGGGCTGGAAAGAAGGAAGGAGGATTAAAAACAATGCAGAAGCCAAGCCCCAGGACCCCTAACTGGACAAAGGAA